>PGFW01002181.1:0-10289 GCA_003123925.1 Haematobia irritans
AGGAAAGATTTTGATATCGTTAATATGATGTTTTCGGGACGTAGGGATTCTCAAGAAAGCGCCCCAAATTCAAAACAATAGGTTGGCAGGGTGACATAATAGAATGATGTTGATTACAAGAGGCAAATCTACATGTGTGGCAGCGTCTATCAGCCAGTGTTTGTTATTCGCGATGAGGCAGCGTGTCTGTAAAAATCTGAAAAACAAATCACTTCAATTCCATGTGGAAAAGTCAATAAGTTGTTCACACAATATACCTTTTAGTAATTTTAAGCGAAATAATTAAAAAGTTTTCAAGCACTTCATTATCGAGTTTTATTTAAATAAATTATAAGGAAAGCTAGTGTTGTTGGTACACAATTATATTGTGATTTCATAACCTATTTTTATGTTATATACGGTTTGGTAACTTCAGCCTTGTGGCCAGATCGTAGGAGGCTCTGCCGACTAATGCGCCTTTACAGACTAATCAGTTATCCGGACGGGAATGAGCCCCTCGGTGTTTGTAAAGCATACTGTAATAATTGTCGGATCGATAGACTTGTCTGCGATACTAAATAAATCGGTAAAATTGTTATCGAGACCCATAATACATGCAGCAGTAATCGGATTATGCCTTCGGACTTAACTGATAATGTGCACAATATATGGATATGTTCGGAGCACGGACACTGACGTCCGGAATAACTGATAGTCTGTAAGCTGCATAGAGTGTTTGTTTAGCTGGGCAAGAATAAAAGATGAGCGTATCGTTGGCCCTTGTTGCAAATTGACATCACCGTAAACTACGCTGCTATCAATCACTGATAATAAGGAATTACGAAGGCGCCTGCACTTGCCCTAGACTCTAATTGTCTTAACAAACTAACCATAGTCTGCCGTGGTAGGTTCATTCCTACCGGTGCTTATGGGGCGGTGGGACGGACATCCGGAAACACAGAGTTAACCGTTGTAGCCTTCTCACCGCTCTCAGCTAGCAGTATCTCTGCGTCATGAAACCTGTCAAATCTGGCCTGGTACGCTGCTTATTCTAAGAGGTTCTCTAAGAGCGCTGATCTCGGCTGGTGTATATGCAACTCTTACGTTCCTGGTGGTGGGGTTGTGCATGCCATAAGATGGCTGGTTATGGATGAATTACTGCGATAACAACCGCCGAAGATACTGCTTTGACAACATGTATGTTGTCTCTTCGCAGGCAGGGAATGATCTTTGGTCTCCACAATGAAAGGAGATCCAGAGAGTGTGGCTGCGGAGACACCCAGTCATGCAGTTCTAATGGGCGGCGGGCACAGGCAGTCGTCTGACAAGGTTTGTATGTTATTCCACTGCGTATACTATCCTCGCTCTGTCCACACTGGCGCTGCATAGTAACAACTGACCGTCTTATAGAATGATTAACAAGGTTTCTTTGCCGCACCCTAAGTACTTGCCGGCAACGTGACTGAGGACATTGTTTCTACCGTCGGAGGCTTAAATACAATTGCAGTGGCATGGCCAGACGACCTGGAAAATGCTGTCGAAAGGGTGTGACCAAGATCTGGGGTAATCTTGTGGTCGAATTAAATTTTTTCGACCATCTGAATGGTCCGGAATTATTTCGCCATGATGTGAATTACATTGGCACAAGTGAGCATATGCCTGACTATCTGCCCATGTACCAATCCCCCCCCGAGTGCCAGTCATGGATGATTGTGGCTAGAGGATTTGGTGCAGGTGTTCTAGCGCAGTGAGATAACTGTAAGATTAGCTAAGTAGACGTTTAAAACGAATCAGCAGAGTGTCATCAACATGCGGCCCAGTGATGCCAAAATTGTAACGATCATGGCCGCGCATTGAGAACAATGCTCGACGCGTCAGGATGCTTGGAATCGAGGACAGGTAGAGGTTAAACAGTGTCGGAGATATCACCACAACCCTGGGAGAACTCCCTGTTTTAACTCTACGAGGTTTTGACTATCTTGTCTCTGAATTCCACGGTAACGACTGGCGTCCACACATATATTAACACCCAACGCTTCACTCCTGCCGCTAGGACAACGTATTCTCGAGTGTCCTCAAATAATGTGCTATGGTTGACTCGTATCGAATGGCTTTCAGACAGTTGAAGCGCCACAAGGACGCGTCCTATGACAATGGCCCTTGGGCACTGATTAAGTCCCTGCTATTGATATGTGTCTGAGAAATGTATGTAAGGTTTCCGTGCGTACTGTGACTACCGTTAACGGAATAGCCATTGTTGATTGGTTGACAGCTTAGAAAATTTCCAACAAGGCTAGGGAGGAATTAGGTGCCTCAGTGTCTTTAGCTTACTGGCGCGAGATATGGATATCGTCTGTACGGATTCACCTTCTACTCGATCTTGCTGTTTCAAGTAGTAGGAATCGACAGCCTTCCATCTTTCCAAGACATCGGGTTATAATGTGAGTGATTCTAGAGTGACAAATTGAGGAAGTCTTGGTCAGGTACGCAATCTTCGCAGTATTCCCGAGAGCTTCAGCATTAGCATTGAAAATTCCCGTCGGGGCCAGCGCCTTGGATGGTATTCGCGACCTGATTGGATGAACATGGTAACTTTCGGAGTGCACGTAAATGTGGTGTGTTCGTCCGGCTACGGAAGACGCACGTATGGACGATGGCTCTCCTTTTTCGGCTCTTCACTTCTCGGGATGCTCAGCAACTGTCGGTTGAAAGTATTGCGCATCTCTTCTCGATGCAGTCAAGTCAGCGTCGCCAAAGGTGACTGAAATCGCCATCAATCCTGTTAGCGGGTTTGAGAGGGCTGCTAACGTTGCCACGAATTTACGCAGTCCCTGTGGCTAAGTTATATTGCTTCAGTGCGTGCTCAACCGATAGTTGCCGCTTGGTACTCGTCTGACTTAATGCTATCTAATCATCTAGATTAGTTCTCGATTCTAGGAATCAGCAGTGGGTAAGCAACGACTTCGGTCTGTGAAGTTGGCCACACTTTGGCAAAATGTCGATCTCAAGCGGGTAAATGAAGCGAGCGTCTGATGATGTCCCGGAACTGCCCGTCTGGCGCAAAATAAACATGAGAGGGGGACGGGAGCTTCACTGAAGCGGCGATCAGGTATTCTCTGAAGCCTTCCCATTTGGCTTTATTTTGTATTAATTAAACATCCGGCGTCAGAGTTATGATAATCGGAGGTCGATTGATGGTGGGAATTATGGGGAGTGGTCCGATCCCAATGAAATGGACTGGGTTTGCCAGTGAGACGTCATTTAATCTACGCGCTTTAACAGACTATCATGTTATTCCGGAACGGGAATGTTTCACGGTGTTTGTATAAAGAATCTTACAGTGGTGCCGATCGATCACGACTTGTCGGCGATGACTAATAATCGGTAATAATGTGTTATTCGATCCAATAAACGATGTCACGCAAGTATCGAATTAATGCCTATCGGACTTAACCTACTAAATGTGCAACAATATCATGGCTATATGTTCAGACACGGCACTGTCGTCCGGAATAACTGATAGTCTGTAATGCGCTTTACAGACTATCAGTTATTCCGGACGGAGATGTCCCGTGTTTGTAAAAGAATCGTTCCAGTGTGTCCGGATCGAACGACATTGTCACGATGACTAAAGTAATCGGTAAAATTGTTACGAATCCCATAAACAATCAGCAGGTATCGATTAATGCCTTCGGACTTAACTTTATATGTGCACATATATGGGATATGTTCGACACGAGCCACTGTCGTCACGCGACCCTGCCACCATTTTCAAAGTTCCATTTCCCAACCTCATCGTTACACAACTCGTAAATGTCACTTCGAACCATTCAATGAAAAGGTACATTCAAAAAGTACTACATGTATTTTTGCATCACTAAACTTTTACAAAAACATTTTATTTTTTTGTGAAACGCCAAAGCGCGAACCAGCTTGTTATATTTTTTAATTAAATTAAAACGAAAATAAAAGGTTCTGAAAACAGATGTTATAAGTTAAAAATTGTGAAAGGTAATATTGGGGTGACAATTTCGGGTGATTTCCAAAATGGAATAAGTGAACTTGTTTTTTCAGATATTTACAGACACGCTGCCTCCATGGAATAAAAACACTGGTTGATAGACGCAGAACATCTACTCGCTACGTGTAACTCACATCATTCATTAATGCAAAAATTTATGTTAAATGTATATTGAATTAGTGGTATAAATTTTTAATTATTTTTAAAGAATTGGTAATGTTTAATCAAATTAAATAAATATTCTAAACAAAGGTTTTACTCGACACAATGATTCTTTTACAATCTAATCTTAAAATGCACATTTTCTGATTGTTTGGAGGGTCCCTTATTTGGCGTCGTTCAAATTGATCTTATAAAAGGCACCTAATAATTGCACTCATGCGAAACATTTTTGTTTGTAGTAACTTGGCGTGGTACTAACTTCCTCAATTAGTGGAAGGCGCTTTTCCGACGAAGTTTTTTGATCGTCGTATATGATTGTTTTCGACGTAGGGGATTCTCAAAAAAGAGTCCCCAAATTCCAAAAAAATGTTGGCAGAGGGAATACTGATGTCTTAATTAAGCGCATCAGAACCGGGGCACGCTAAAAGATTAAATCTGGCGAACTGCGCAGTCACCCATATCCTCTGTGGGGGCCTTGCGTTCACGCGTGCATAAATGTGGTCATCTAATCTACTCTGGCCAAAGCCATTGCCTTCTCTGGTTATACCTAGGAGAGATGCAAAGTTCATGGTGGGAAGAGAATGCAAACAGTTTCATGGAGTGGCTGTTGTTGACGGTTTATGCCCGCACAAAACAGCCACTCATTGTTGGGTCTATAACTGAAGCAACAGCGCTACTAACCCGTTACTAATACACATTGTGTATAGCTCTATCTCGGCGCCCAGACCTTGAACTGCTACCCCATACATTCCATTAACGGGTAACTGGTTGTCTGGCACAAGCTGGGATAGGTTATATTGCACGAAAACGGGTGTATGAAAGCCACGGCCACCACCATCCACTTTAATGCAGATCCTTTCGAAAAGCACATTGCATCCATCACAGTGCGTGGTTGCCAGGTGGAATCAGCTTTAGTTTCGCTGGATCGCTCGCGACCCTTTATCCCTCTTCCGATTCTAAAGCCTGATCTCGCTAATGCACTATCCGATGAACTACGAACACAATATCTGGGTGTGAGGATACTGCGCGGGAGTTATATATGTTTGTGATACGGGAGAATGTCGGGGAGTGCATGGATCAGACGACCCTGCTGCTATCGCTGGCAGCATCCTGCCACGTAGTCAGTAATGACTATACTCCGCGACGCGAAGTTAGACGGAGCTTCTCGGAGATGCACCCACTCCAAGCACGCGGTTCACCTGATCGAATAACGAACGGTGTGATCAGGTTTCGGCAGAACTGAACAAATGCCATGGTCCGGTGCTTCCCCAATTCCGGGCTCGGGACCAAGAGCAAACGGGAGAAGGCTCCTCACGGGATTGCACCTTTCTCCAACCATCGGTGCGATCGTACACAAACCCGCCCGACCGTGGGTCGGAATACAGAAACTAGTTGCCGCTTGCCTGTTGTCACAAAATATAAAATGCGCTCTTGTAACAATAGTGATGGCAAAATAATGTCATGTACATTTCATACTTTTTCATACGATTCCCCCATCACAGTTGGAGATTGTTTCAGTGTCGCTTACGAGTCTGTGGTAGCGATGACGATGAAATGAAATTTTGAAATGCTGGCAGGGCCCGTACGTGTTTTTATTTGTATTGATATATTTTACAAACAGTCTTTTAAATCCTCAAATCTACCGAAATCTCGTTAATTTTATTTTTTTTTTTTTTTTTTTTTTTTTTTTATTGCCAGTCCGAACACTTGAGATTTGTAAAGAGATTTTGGTTCACTCAGGACTCATCCAAAGCACAACACAAAAAATTGATGATAACAAAGCTTTCTGTTACAACTGCAAACTATAATACCCCCCCCTAATGTACCATTACTCTGAATAGTGGTCTGATTATCTCTATGGATCACCCTATGTCTGCAATTAGTCGTGCGTGCTGTTGAATTAGAATAACTCTGCTAATTCACTCATAATTATTATTTTTTATTTGTTTTCGTTTTTAATATTTACTACTCTTTCTTTAAATACTATACATATAATGATAAAATATTTTCTTTGTATACTTATTCTACATTTTGTTGTAGAAATAGAATGTAAGATTCACAAGAAAGTTTTGGAAAATGATTTAAGTAAAGACTGGAAAGGCATGTGGTTTCCCAAACCACCTAACTATAGTGCAAATATAGAAAAAGGAAATGTGATAGGAACTGCTGAAAGCGATTCATGGACAGGCCCTTGGTTCCCGCATCCCCCAGGAAAATCGGTTGATTCTTCGAAACAAAATAACCATTTTGCTGACGCAGGCGAATGTGACAATGGAAAGGTATGACAAACTAATAAAATGAAATTGCAATTTATTTAAAATTCCTTTGTTTCAGACAAACCTTTCTATTGATTTCGACCCAGAAGACCATAGACATTCCTATAATTATCTATGTTTTGCAAATCGTACCGAATATGAACCAAATTTCAATACAACAAGTTTGTTAATCGAACATTTTGTTCCTTTGGCTTATCAACCAAGTGAAAAGTGCCTCAATGAAACAATAGAATACAATCAACAATTGCCCACGTTGTAAGTTGTAGTTATTTAACATAGTTATATTTATAGCGTTATCAATATGATTTCTATTTTAGCGGACCCTATAGACCTTTGCCACCAAAATTTGGAACATATAAATATCTACCACCACAACGATGGCTACACAGTTTGTCCGATGGTGCTATTGTTTTTTTGTACCATCCATGCGCTTTTTCAGGCCAAATTAAACAACTCCAAAATACCCTGCAGGGCTGCCTTTATCGCCACATAATTACACCATCCTTGTTGTTGAGCCCGCAACGCCCATTGGCTTTGTTGGCTTGGGGCAAATGTCTTCAAATGTCAGTAGTTGACGAGAGCCGTGTTGTAAAATTTATCAAAGATAATGCCAAACTGGGATTAGGTGGAAAGCAGAAGAAATTGGAATTATCGCAAAACTTATACGAGGCTGGATTATTGACTGAATCTCATTTAGTGACTGATGAACAGGTAATTTTTTGCAAAGTTCCTGCAGTTTGTTTCACTACCAGTATTTTTAGCGGCTAAGGTGAGTATTAGAGTTCAAAGTTTTAGCCGCTAAAAATCGCCCATTTTTAGTTCACGATTATTCTTTAATAATTACTTTATTTAAGGAATACAAAACTTTGTGTAAAACTTGCTTTTTGGGGCATATTCCCCTTCAATTAAGTAACATCTACAATCAATATGTATAATTTTATTCCTTTTTTATTGATTTAGTTTTCACTTTAGTGAAACAAACTCGAACCTTAATTACCAGTCCTTTAAACTCGGAACTTTAATACCCACTTAAAATTAATTATAAGAAAGCTAGTTGTTGCTTGGTGTTTTCACAAATATAAAATGGTTACTTAACAATAGTGATGGCAAAATATACTTTCATATCGAATTCAGTGATGGCAAAGATACATCACATTTGGCGATTGTTGCGTGTCATCTTACGAAGTCTGTGGTAGCGATGCAGGATGAACTGGAACTTTTAAATGCTGGCAGGAGGGTATGAGTAACACAAATTTTTTTACTGGGAAAAAATGTTTCAAGCTAAAATTTGTAATATTTTCTCAAAATGTCAAAAATAATAAAATTAATAAAAAGAACTATCGGGTCCATGAACAGAGCGCTATTATTGAACGAACTATAATTACATTATGAAAGGCAGAATAAAAACCACGTCGGTGTTGCCTGAACGACCTATTATATATAAAAACGGTTAGCCACAGCTCCTTCAGTACGCATTAGAGATGCGAACTTTACACACTACGAGGGACATAAAAAACATATGACTCCAATAATAAATGACTCCAGTAAGTTGTATTTAAAATATTAAGTCGTAAATCGCAATTACAAAATGGGAAACTTGTGTTCATCATGTTGTGGGAGTTTCCTCTGAAGGAATCGAATTTTGATTGCCAGTCGCCGTAACAATAGTTGAAACCTTTGAAAGGGATATTTATTATAAAATAATAAACATTTAAGGAAACGAGAAGGAAAGCAACAATGGGAGCAGCTGAACGCCGGAGAATGGAAAACGGAGACAAAGGCATCCAAAATCAAGATCGAGTAAAGAGAATGCAGCAGCGTTCTGAAGAAATTTGAACGCAGAGCGAAGATTGAGGCAGCTCGCATGGAGGGGGACAACCAGCTTTAAGGGTTTGTATTTAAATATTCCTTTTTCTCGATTCATTTGAAAATTGATCAATACCATATATATCTCAGTGGCAACAGGCACTAAATTATTCAGGAATTCAGGCGGCAACAATTTTCCCGCAGCCACTTTAACATTCAACAGTTGATTTTTATTAATGCCCGCGTCAATTTGGGCGGTCTTAAAATTGCACCATATATTCTATTTATATATTTTCTTTTTTTGTGGCAACAGGCATTATTTATCAAGAATTCAGAGCTGTTACAATTTCCCGCAGCATTATTAACATTTAAACAGTTGATTTTATAACTGCTGCGTCAATCGGGGGTCAATGACCTATATATATTTATATATTTTTTGATTAGTAAAAAATTTTATCCTCCCACATAATACTATTAAGATTTATGCATATCATGGATATAATATGGGAAGCATAATTATCATGGATATATGGACCGTATTCTATTGTCTTTATATTTTTATAATTTTTTTCGGAAAGTTTTCAATTTCTTTATTTTGAAATGATTGTTTTATTATTTTACGTTTTTTTTTTTTTTTATTTATTCTTTTTTTTTTGCTCAACATCTTACGGATTAATTTTTATCTAGTGTTATAGTCATCATATCTTGATTCATAATTAATATGGGAACCATTTATCAGAACTCCTTTTAATCGAATAGTGATAAACTAGTATTACCTAGTTCTACTGTGGTTTTAATTGTTATACCATCTTTTCTAATTTAAACAATAGTACGATAAACATTGGTCATATACCAAATTTTGAGAGTTACCAGAACTGAGTCTGTTGTGTAGTACTTAAGGGAAGACTCTAAACAGTTATTATGCTTGAGCTTAATCATAGATCGCATATATCGCAATTAAGCATTTATTGTACGCACTATCTCTAACCACTTCATGAAATGATTATAGAGGCTTTTTCTGTAATTGTAAATGCAAACACGATCTCGACTTTTAATCTCGCCAAATGAATAACAGACTATATCTAAAAGGATCTGCGAACATAAGCTTATTGGATTAGATAACAAAGGCATACCCTGAATACTTAACGATGTGAGGCTGTGATCATCCTTTTAAAGACATACTTACTGGGACGCATTTACCACGAACTTAAAAAAAGCAAAATTTAATTTCGTTGGAAAAGTGTACTCAGTGTTATGCAAATTTCTTAAATACGCGACAAGTAGAAGATAACTAGCCTGAACAGTTCATTAAGTTGTACTAGTCATTAATATGCCAGCAAAATTGCTATCGTAATTAACATAAATAGTAACTTCGCGAAACTGGTCTTAAATTGCCTTAAAAGTTCATATATTCAGTCACAGTTTCAACATCCACTTTCAATAGATTTCGTGCTAATATGTATGGGTATAAAAGTACTATGTTCGATTTTTCAGCCAAAACTCTAAATTTTATGAAACTGTTGTATTTTCATCAATCCTGTCAAATTATTGGATGGGAAAAGTTTTAAGCATTGATTACAAAACTTTTTTTGTTATGAAATTATAATTGACATTAAAAGTAACCGTGGAAATAAGCGGATATCGACCGCGGAAACGCAACATAGTACCACACCTTTTAATCTCTAGTATGACTGCTATGTGTTTTTTATAGGTGATAATGCGTTTTTTTTTGCACTGTACTGTCCTTTTTCATTTCATTTATATTATATTTTATTAGATAACATTATTTATTGATCACAAATATTATTTGATTTGGTTTCTTTTGTTATACTACATGTAAAAAACAACCTTTTATAACAAACGGTATCACATTTCTTTATATCCACAAATTTCAGAGTCCTGGTAAATAAAAAAAAATGTTAAAATTTAACACAATTTTATATAAATATAGGACCAAGTTCATTCCACCACAGAAACTCCATATGACTTAATTCTTCATTTTTTTTCTTTTTGTTTTCTTTCTATTCTTATTTTTTTCTTAGAGT
>PGFW01002186.1:6589-17471 GCA_003123925.1 Haematobia irritans
GCCTAATAACCATGGCCCGTAAATTTGGTCCATATCGGTCTTATAAGTTATATATATATATTAGGCCGATCGCCAATCACACAAAAATTGATCCATATCGGGCGTAGTTTATAATCATTGTTGTTGCCACTCCGAGCCAAAAGAATCTACCAAAGCTTTTATTTCTATAGAAAATTTTGTCATATTTTATATTCTTAGAAAATTTGTTCAAAATTGTTATTTCTTATTAGAAAATGTTGAGGATGTCAAACTTTATTTCTTTAGAAAATTTTTCGCAAATTTTTATTTCTATAGAAAATGTTATCCAAAATTTTATTTCTAATTGAAAAATTTATTTCATAAATTTTATTTCTATAGAAATTTTGTCAAAATTTTTTAATTTCTAATTGAAAATTTTAGCTCAAAATTTTATTTTCTATAGACATTTTTTTGTCAAAATTTTATTTTTGTATAGAAAATTTGCTTACAAGTTTATTTCTATAGAAAATGTTGTCCATAATTTTACTTCTATAGATAAATGTCTGTCAAAATTTTATTTTGTCTGAAATTTATTTCTACTAGGAAACTTTTATCATTTTTTTTTCTATTACAAAATTTTGTCAAACTTAATTAATACGTATTTATGGCTTTTTATTTAATATATTACCACGTTATTGGACTACCTTGCAATTTAGAGACGGTGTTAGGAAGTTTAAAGATACCTTTGCCATCTTACAAGTGTTATCGCAACCCAAGTAATTCGAATTTGTGGCGATGACAGTCTTCAGTAGAAGTTTCTACGCAATCGCATTGGTGGAGGGTTATATAAGCTTTCGGCCTTGGCCGAACTTACGGCTCGTATATACTTGTTTTATATATTTAAAAATTAAATACGATAAAGTTCATATCATATTCTTAAACAAATCTAATAGTCCATGGTCTTGAGAGCCACCGTTGAGTGCAATGGTTAGCAGCCTGACCTTGCCATATACACATAGTCGCTGGGTTCGGATTCCTGCTTCGCACCGAACACCACAAATTGTTTTGCAGCCGGTGGATTATCCCACTTCAGGTTAATGCCTGGTGATATTTTCTGACGTGTTTCAAAGCTTCTCTAAGTGTCTGTATTCACTCAAATGTGGAACGTCCCCCCCCATTCGGATCTCGGCTATAAAAGATGGTCCCTTATTCATTGAGCTTAACATAGAATCGGGCAGATCTCAGTGATAAGAGAGAATTCACCTCTGTGGTATACAATGGACTGATAGTCTAAGGTGCAGCCTGAAATCTCTGATTGCCACTATACATAACCTAACCTATGTGTCGGCCCCTAGAGTTTCGCGAGACGGTTTTTGTTTTTTTTTTTTTATTTGTTTAAAAAAAATAATTCTATTCAAAATCAGTTTCTGGTGATGTTTGTTTGTCATTAAAAAAAATCTGTTGAAATTTAACAGGAATATTGGTCTAAAAATTAATTCGGCATGGTTCGTTAGACTCAACTTTTTATTGTTTCAGGAATAATGGATAATGTGGTGAAACTTATTACAAAGAACTTTATTTATTTGTGACTAAATTTTTAATTTTTCACGTCTTAAAATATTGAAAATTATTTAAATATTGATAATAAGATTTTTTAAATATAATTTTTAATTAAATTATATAATCATTTCGTTTTTTAATTAAAAAAAACTTATTGGTGATATTTATTCTGCATAAATAAAAATTCTCTTTATAACCTTTGGCAATATTAGGCTAAACATTAATTTGGCCGTCTGTTTTGGCTCTTATTTTTCTCTAAGACATATTTTTGACTGAATATTCTTTCTGATTAAATTTTATGCCGTCTGCTGATTGTGTTTTGCTTTTTTTTTTTATTTTGCTTAAAAAAAATAATTCATCAAAAATAGTTCTGGTGATGTTTTTTGTTTTTTTGTACTACAAAATCTGCTTGAAAATTTAACGAATATTGGTCTAAAAATTAATTCGGCTGTTCGTCGACTCAACTTTTTATTGTTTCAGGAATAATGGATATGGTGAAACTATATAAAAAGAACTTTATTATTTGTGACTAAATTTTTAATTTTCCCCGTCTTAAATATTTGAAAATTATTAAATATTGAAATAAGATTTTAAATATAATTTTTATAAATTTAAATATTCGTTTTTAATTAAAAAACTATTGGTGATATTTATTCTGCATAAATAAAAATTCTCTTATAACCCTTTGGAATATTAGGTGCTAAAATTATTGTGGCGTCTGTTGTCTTAATTTCTTTAAGAATATTTTTGACTGAATATTTATTTCTGATTAGATTTTTAATTTTTTAAAAAGTAGTCGAATCAATAATTGTTGAAATAAAAAAGTATTATTGATATTTTGTTCTGTATAAAAAATGTTTGTCTTCAATTATGAAATAAATGATACAATGTATTTTATTAATAAAATACTTGAATAAAATTAAAACAACAAAAATTATGTTTGAGAATTATTTATATGATTGATTTTTTTTTTTCACTAAGAATTATTTCAATTAATAATTTTTTTATTGATAATATTTTTTTTAAATACATTTTGTTTGTGACTAAATTTAATTTTTGCGATATATTTAAATAAAATATTGAAATAAAATGGAATTTAAATTTAAAATTATAAATATTTTTTTTAATTAAAAATTTGGTGATATGTTTTCCATTTAAACATACCTCTATATTTAATAAATCAAAAAAAAATCTCTAGAAAATTTCATTTTCACATTTCTATATATTGTTTATTGTACCAATAAATATTCACAAAATCCATTGTCCTTTTACGGGGATACGGGGAGCTATATTAAACAGTGTTTCAAGTGTATAGTTTGAGGGGGGAATAAGCGATTTGTCGTTTTTGTTTTAGATTACATTATCATGATTCATTTCTAAATTTTATTATAGCAAAAGCTTTGCAAAAGGGGGGAGTTTTCAGATTTTTTTCGGAAATTTATAAATAAAATAGAATACTCACAAAGACAAGGCTTTAAACTATAAAAATGCAGAACACTTCGTAATAAAATTATGGGGAAATAAAAATGTGTTTAAAACTAACAACATAGAATAGGGTGGAAGATAAAAAAAAAAAACAAAAAAAATTTAAGCGAAAACATCCAATAGCAAAATATCAATAAGAAATATGAAAACTCTAAACTATGAAAAAATAATAGGCAATCTTGCACCTATGTAACAATTTTTTTGTTTAACTTTTCCTTTGATTTAAAAAACTTAGCAGATAAGAATGTTGGTGAAAAATTGCAAATTTGCATTTTTGGGAAATTATTATTTTTTGTTTTGATTTGATTTGGAAATTTTTAAAATATAAAAGATAACTTAAACTTTAGAATCTTTTCATAAAACAACTTTTTCCTTTGTATAAAAAGCTTAACACTTAGTAAAAAATAAAAATTTATAATAAATAAATAAATAAATTTATAATTTTTGCTACAATAACAATTACAATTCTAAAATATTTAAAAAAATACAAAAAATTAATTTTTAAGCAAACAATGCTTTTATATGATATATTTTTTACATACAATTTTTGTTTGAGGTTTTTTTCTTCTTGCAAACAAAATATATATTAAATATAAAAAATATTATAAAATATTTTAAAGTTCTAAAAAAAAAAAAGACTTTAAAAACTGTGTCTTGTCTTTTCTTGTATAAATAATAAAACGATAAATTAGTGATTTTAGATAAAAACGCTATTTAATTTGTATATATACAAAAACTCATTGACGTTCCTAACACTGCAGATGTGAAAACTACCTCTAATTGTCCGGAACGTTGGTATTTTCTGTTGAGCGCACTTTGAAACCGTTTGCCGGTACCACGGGTCCCCAATTGCGATGCGTAGCGGCCCGATGGATGCGGGTCCGCAATAAGTAGGCGGCACTAAATTGACAGCTGGCAAAATATGGACTGTAATGTGTTAGCAAGGTTTATACCAGTCAATAAGGATTTGTTGCCTAAAGAACTACAACAATATTTTAAAGATTAAAAATTTTGATAACAATTTGCATGTTTAATAACGTTCGCTATATTTCTAAACTTTTAATTTATTAAAAAAAATATTTTAAAAATTAAAAAAAAAAACAAGTATATGACGGCCGTAAAGTTTGGGCCCGTGGATCGGTTTATATGGGGGCTATATATAATTTTTATGGACCGATATGGACCAATTTCTGCATTAGTTGTTAGACGACCATATTAGTAACACAAAGCGTACCCAAATTTCAACCGAATCCGAGGTAAATCTGGGGATAGGTTTAGGATGGGGATATTATAATTATGACCCGATTATCGGACCAATTTATTGCACATGGTTCTTAGAGACCATATAATAACACAACGTACGCAAATTTTCAACCGGATCGGATGCAATTTGCTCTCTTCTACGTTGGGTCCGCAATGCCAAATCTTGGGGGATCGGTTTATATGGGGGCTATACGTACAAATGCGTCCAATATGGGCTCATTTGCAATTACCATCGACTCAGATTTCACCACGAAACCAGAATATACATTAATTTATGGGGTCTTAGAGCAATATTTCGATGTGTTACAAACGGATAACAAAGTTAATATACAATATACCCCCATCCTATGGTGGAGGGTATAATATGATCTGTATTCAATAACCAGCCAACACCAAGCAAATAGACACCATGAAATGAATGGACGTAAAAGAAAATAGTTTCAAAAGTTGATTCTTACTCCTAGTTGGAGTACTATGTCCGGTTTTCGACGAAGACGAAGTATATTGCTATCAATGCCCTGGTTCTTTTCCATTAATGATTTCAAAAGATTCTTTGTATTGGGATAAAAAAAAAAAACAAATCAGTCTGTTAAACACATAAAACAACAAATCGAACCTTACGAAGCATCAGAAAAAAATTCTTCTTGGTTTGAATTTCATTTATGCGGTATATATTTTATTTGCGTTTAGTAGAGCTTCTGAAAAGTGACACAAATAGACAGACGGACGGACACGACAGACCGTTTTTGGAGTATAATCCTGTTTTAAATATAAATGTGTTACGAGAACATTACACCCTTCTTTCTCAGGAATGGGTTATAAAATATAAGAACTACACTGAAAAATTATTGAAGTAAGCTACAATAACAATTAACAATTCTAAAATATTATTAAAAAATACAAAAATTAATTTTTACAAACATGCTTTTTATATATATTTTTACATACAATTTTTGTTTGAGGTTTTTTTCTTCTTGCAAACAAAATATTATTAAATATAAAAAAATATATAAATATTTTAAAGTTCTAAAAAAAAAAAAGACTTTAAAAACTGTGTCTTTTCTTTGTTAAATAATAAAACGATAAATTAGTGATTTTAGATAAAAACGCTTATTTAATTTGTATATATACAAAAAACTCATGACGTTCTAACATGCAGATGGTAGAAAACTTACCTCTAATCTGTCGGAACGTGGTATTTTCTGTTGAGCCACTTGAACCGCTTGCGGTACCACGGGTCCCAATTGCGATGCTACGGCCGATGGATCGGGTCCCAATAAGGCAGGCACTAAAATGACCAGGGCAAAATATGGACTGTATGTGTTAGCAGGTATATACCAGTCAAATAAGGATTTGTTGCTAAAAGAACTACAAAAATATTTTAAAGATAAAAATTTGAAACAATTTGCATGTTTAATAATCGTTGCTATATTTCTAACTTTAATTTATTAAAAAAAAATATTAAAAATTAAAAAAAAAAACAAGTATATACGGCCGTAAGTTTGGCCGTGGATCGGTTTATATGGGGGCTATATATAATTATGGACCGATATGGACCAATTTCTGCATAGTTGTTAGAGACCATATAGTAACACAACGTACCAAATTTCAACCGAATCCGGAGGTCAAATCTGGGGATAGGTTTAGGTGGGGATATATATAATTATGACCCGATATGGACCAATTTTTGCATGGTTCTTAGAGACCATATAATAACACAACGTACGAAATTTCAACCGGATCGGATGCAATTTGCTTCTCTACGTGGGTCCGCAAGCCAAATCTGGGGATCGGTTTATATGGGGGCTATACGTACAAATGGTCCAATATGGCTCATTTGCAATACCATCGACTCAGAATTTCACCACGAACCAGAATATACATAATTTATGGGGTCTTAGAGCAACTATTTCGATGTGTTACAAACGGATATACAAAGTTAATATACATTTTTTTCGGAAAATTTAAAATAAATAGAATACTCACAAAGACAAGGCTTTAAACTATAAAAATGCAGAACATTCGTAATAAAATTATGGGGAAATAAAATGTGTTTACAAACTAAACAACATAGAATAGGGTGGAAGATAAAAAAAAAAACAAAAATTAAGGAAAACATCCAATAGAAATATCCAATAGCTGTCTCAAATAGAAAACTCTAAACGTATGAAAAAATAATACAAATCTCCACCTATGTAACAATTTTTTGTTTAATTTTCCTTTGATTAAAACAACTTAGAGATAAGAATGTGTGAAAAATTGCAAATTTGCATTTTTGGGAAATTATTATTTTTTTGTTTTGATTTGATTTGGAAATTTTAAAAATATAAAAGATAACTTAAAACTTTAGAATCTTTTCATAAAACACTTTTTCCTTTGTATAAAAGCTTAACATTAGTAAAAATAAAAATTTATAATAAATAAATAAATAAATTTATAATTTTTGTACAATAACAAGAGATTGGTCTGCGGATGTTTTGTTTTTTTTTTATTTTGTTAAAAAAAATAATTCATCAAAATAGTTCTGGTGATGTTTTTGTTTTTTTGTATACAAAATCTGTTGAAATTTAACGGAATATTGGTCTAAAAATTAATTCGGCTGTTCGTCGACTCAACTTTTTTATTGTTTCAGGAATAATGGATAATGGTGAAACTTATACAAAGAACTTTATTATTTGTGACTAAATTTTTAATTTTCCCCGTCTTAAATATTTGAAAATTATTAAATATTGAAATAAACATTTAAATATAAATTTTATAAAATTATAAATATTCGTTTTTAATTAAAAAACTATTGGTGATATTTATTCTGCATAAATAAAAATTCTCTTATAACCCTTTGGAATATTAGGCTAAAAATTCATTTGGCCGTCTGTTGTCTTAATTTCTTTAAGAATATTTTTGACTGAATATTATTCTGATTAGATTTTAAGTTTTTTAAAAAAGTAGTCGAATCAATTAATTGTTGAAATAAAAAAGTATTATTGATATTTTTTGTTCTGTATATAAAAATGTTTTGTTCTTCAATTATGAAATAAAATGATACAATGTATTTTTAATTAAAAATACTTGAAATTAAAATTAAAACAACAAAAATTATGTTTGAGAATTATTTTATATGATTGATTATTATTTTTTCCTAAAGAATTATTTCATTAATAATTTTTTGAGTGAATATTTTTTTTAAAATACATTTTGTATTGTGACTAAATTTTAATTTTTGGAAATATTAATAAAATATTGAAATAAAATGGAAATTTAAATTAAAATTATAAATATTTTTTTTTAATTAAAAACTTTTTGGTGATATGTTTTCCATTTAAAACTATACTCTATATTTAATAAATCAAAAAAAAAAATTCTCTAGAAAATTTCATTTTCACATTTTCTATATATGTTTTATTGTACCAATAAATATTCACAAAATCCATTTGTCCTTTTACGGGGATACGGGGAGCTATATTAAAACAGTGTTTCAAGTGTATAGTTTGAGGGGGGAATAAGCGATTTGTCGTTTTTTGTTTTAGAGTTACATTACATGATTTCATTTCTAAATTTTATTATAGCAAAAGCTTTGCAAAAGGGGGGAGTTTTCAGATTTTTTTCCGGAAAATTTAAAATAAATAGAATACTCACAAAGACAAGGCTTTAAACTATAAAAATGCAGAACATTCGTATAAAATTATGGGGAAATAAAATGTGTTTACACTAACAACATAGAATAGGGTGGCAAGATAAAAAAAAAAACAAAAATTAAGCGAAAACATCCAATAGAAATATCCAATAGAAATAGAAAACTCTAAACGTATGAAAAAAAATACAAATCTCCACCTATGTAACAATTTTTTTGTTTAATTTTCCTTTGATTAAAAAACTTAGAGATAAGAATGTGTGAAAAATTGCAAATTTGCATTTTTGGGAATTATGTATTTTTTTGTTTTGATTTGATTTGGAAATTTTAAAATATAAAAGATAACTTAAAACTTTAGAATCTTTTCATAAAACACATTTTTTCCTTTGTATAAAAGCTTACATTAGTAAAAATAAAAATTTATAATAAATAAATAAATTAAATTTATAATTTTTGTACAATAAACAATTACAATTCTAAAATATTAAAAAAAAATACAAAAATTAATTTTTACAGAACATGCTCTTTATATATATATTTTTTACATACAATTTTTGTTTGAGGTTTTTTTCTTCTTGCAAACAAAAATATATTAAATATAAAAAAATATATAAATATTTTAAAGTTCTAAAAAAAAAGACTTTATAAAACTGTGTCTTTTCTTTGTTAAATAATAAAACGATAAATTAGTGATTTTAGATAAAAACGCTTATTTAATTTGTATATATACAAAAAACTCATGACGTTCTAACATGCAGATGGTAGAAAAACTTACCTCTATCTGTCCGAACGTGGTATTTTCTGTTGAGCACTTGAACCGTTTGCGGTACCACGGGTCCCAATTGCGATGCTACGGCCGATGGATGGGGTCCCAATAAGGCAGGCACTAAATGACCAGGGGCAAAATATGGACTGTATGTGTTAGCAGGTATACCAGTCAAATAAGGATTTGTTGCCTAAAGAACACAAAATATTTTAAAGATAAAAATTTTGAAACAATTTGCATGTTTTAATAATCGTTTGCTATATTTTAACTTTAATTTTATTAAAAAAAATATTAAAAATTAAAAAAAAAAACAAGTATATACGGGCCGTAAGTTTGGCCGTGGATCGGTTTATATGGGGGCTATATATAATTATGGACGCGATATGGACCAATTTCTGCATTAGTTGTTAGAGACCATATAGTAACACAACGTACCAAATTTCAACCGAATCGGAGGTAAATCTGGGATAGGTTTAGGTGGGGATATATTATAATTATGACCCGATATGGACCAATTTTTGCATGGTTCTTAGAGACCATATAATAACACAACGTACGAAATTTCAACCGGATCGGATGCAATTTGCTTCTCTACGTGGGTCCGCAAGCCAAATCTGGGGATCGGTTTATATGGGGGCTATACGTACAAATGGTCCAATAATTGGCTCATTTGCAATACCATCGACTCAGAATTTCACCACGAACCAGATATACATAATTTATGGGGTCTTAGAGCAATATTTCGATGTGGTTACAAACGGAAATACAAAGTTAATATACCCCCATCCTATGGTGGGAGGGTATAATATGATCTGTATTCAATAACCAGCCAACACCAAGCAAATAAGACACCATGAAATGAATGGACGTAAAAGAAAGTTTCAAAAGTTTGATTCTTACTCCTAGTTGGAGTACTTATGTCCGGTTTTCGACGAAGACGAAGTATATTGCTATCAATGCCCTGGTTCTTTTCCATTATGATTTCAAAAAGATTCTTTGTATTGGGATAAAAAAAAAAAAACAAATCAGTTCTGTTAAACACATAAAAACAACAAATCGAACCTTACGAAGCATCAGAAAAAAATTCTTCTTGGTTTAGAATTTTCATTTATGCGGTATATATTTTATTTGCGTTTAGTAGAGCCTTCTTGAAAAGTGACACAAATAGACAGGCACGGACGGACACGAACAGACGCGTTTTTTGGAGTATAATCCTGTTTTAAATAATAAATGTGTTACGAGAAACATTACAACCCTTCTTTCTCAGGAATGGGTTATAAAAAATATAGAACTACACTGAAAAATTGTTGAGTAAGGCCATAGATTTCTGTAGGAATGCTCTCGAACTCACGTCAAAAATCACACTAACTTTTTACTAACTAATTTGAGGCGACTTTAAAGTTTTAGACTTACATTATTTATGGCACGTCTTGAGTCCACTTGAATTTTTCCTCAAAACTCACTTTTTCCCGATCAGCAATGAGTTTACCTTTTTACTCCCTCTTACGCTGATGATATTTACAAGTGAAGTTAAAGTCATGTTAAACAATTCAAATAAACAAACAAAAAATATGTATTGACTTCTAATAACTGTCAATTTTGGCTTTTATATTTGTTTCAATTTAGCTTCTATTTTTCAGAGAAACTTTTTCTGTAATTTTTTGTCAACGGTTTAGCGGTAAGTAGCCATAGGAAATGCATATATTCAAACGCAATTTAATAATTAAACTTTCCTTATTTCCACTAGAACCCATCATTATCAAAAAGTTTTTTGAAAGAATAAATGGAAACTTCGAATAAAGTGTTAAAATGGCTGTTTGAGCGACGAAGAATATTGCGGGAAATACACGTTATATTTTTAATTTATTGTAAAATATTTTTTAAAAAATCTGAAATTTTTATTATTTTTTAATTAATTCAAAATAAAATGACATCAAAATATAAAACAAAATAATTTTTATTATCCCACAAGAGCTTTAACCATAAATAATCATGTTAAGAGCTAACTCATTAGTATGCTCATATATTTCAGCTAAAGCTGAACTCACTTTTGAGCTAACTTTTGACCGTTAGCTGAAGCATTATCAGGTTTGAGTGGAGGAGCTGGACTTCGTTTCAAATGACAACGACCGTGTTAAAAACTGAATAGGATTTTACATGGGAAATGATGTTTAGGATTTGAGTCACCTGTGACTCAGTTATGACTAACAATTTAAATT
>PGFW01002187.1:6572-17412 GCA_003123925.1 Haematobia irritans
TGTTTCCACATGAACAGATTATGATGATGATGATGTTTTTTGGTTGCAATTTTATCCAAAAAAATGTTACCCTAAATTTTATTCCTATAGAAAATGTTGGTCCAAATCTTATTCTATAGAATTTTATCTCTTAGGCCATATAAGAGAGAGAGAATTGTTATTCACAATTTATATCATCAATAGAATTTCTTTCCCAAAATTTTTTTCTCCATATAGACCAGGTGGAAAATGGGCGATTTGGGGGAAGTGTTTGAAGAAATAAAGACTTTTAAAACATGAGAGAAATGTGTTATGAAACAACACAAATGATGATGTTTTTTGGTTGCAGTTATCCAAGTTATAGGCCAAGTACACATTGTTAAGTTAATAGAGTTGGAGATAAATATCTAGGGATAATAACCTAAAAGAGTTGCATTCAGAAGCATTCAACAAATATTTTGTAATATCTCGAGAGGTTTTCCTAAATTGGTGGCAATTGTGGACAACATAAATATTATATATCTTTGTCCATATCAATTAAGAAATTCCATTTAAAGAACAATTTAAATTAATTTCGTAATTGGCATTCTGTAGCGTTGATTTCTCGAAGTTTTAGTTGGGATGATCTTTACAAAGTGCATCAAATATTGTCAAAATCAATTAGGCTCAAAACAAATTTCTATTCTAGTTTTAAGAGACATTATTTAGTTAATAAGGACTTATGAAAAAAGTTTACTTGAACCCAAAGTGTTGACCTTCCAATAAGAATTTTGGTATTGCTTCCGAGCTTCTTTAAAATAAAGAGTTAAGATCTATTTGGTAAACTAACTGGTTTTTTTACATTAACTTACCAAAATTACTTGAACCCAAAGTGTTGACCTTCCAATAAGAATTTTGGTATTGCTTCCGAGCTTCTTTAAAATAAAGAGTTAAAGATTATTTGGTTAAACTAAACTGGTTTTTCTTTACATTAAATTGCCTTGCTTCCAAGATGTATGACTGAATAGTCTAAGCGAGCCTCAAATTTCGGGCTGCCACTATACTAACTAACGTAACCTATATCGATCAGGGTTATTATGGAATCAACGCTATATCTCATAGCCCATAATGTTGCGCGCCATACTTGACTTTCCACTCTCAATTCGATCATAATAAAAACGTGCAATCTCGCAACGTCAATTGAAGCCTTCAAAGAAATCTGATAGTTATACAAACGAGCTCTTCTATCCTATAATCAAATCAGTTTCCCTTCCATAAATATTAGTGATGCATTACTTCATCACCTCCTACTTGCAACTGTTAAACCTACAATGACAGATGCTTACTACTTAACAGTAGGGCTGTCACCTGGGATAAATTCCGTCCCGAAATCCCAGGGTTTTCGGGCCGGGATTAATCCCAAATCCAAATTTTTTATTTTGAATCCCGGCATTTTTGGATCCGAAAAATTGTGTTAATAAATATTTTAGGGCCTACACTTGAGTAAGAATTTATCAAATATGAGATAAAAAGCACAATTTCATCCAAAATCGAAGTAAACGATAAGTTCCTCCTTTGAATAATGAGTTTATGTGAAATTGAATTGAAGTTTATGTGAAATTGAACAATTATAAAAGGTCCGTCGATAATATGACAAGATCGCGTTTATCTGATAAAAATTTGGATGTCCTGATGATTATTAAGCATCAACAATCCTTTAAAAATGTTTTCGCTGAGTAAGATAGCGATATAGAAATTGCTTTTTAATTTATGTTTGTCATCATTTTTTGTTTGTAAGTATGATACCAATGTAATTGATATTAAAAGTAGTTTTCTATATTTTTTATACCCTCCACCATAGGATGGGGGTATATTAACTTTGTCATTCCGTTTGTAACACATCGAAATATTGCTCTAAGACCCCATAAAGTATATTCGTGGTCGTGGTGAAATTCTGAGTCGATCTGAGCATGTTCGTCCGTCTGTTGAAATCACGCTAACTTCCGAACGAAACAAGCTATCGACTTGAAACTTCGCACATGTAGTTGTTATTGATGTAGGTCCGATGGTATTGCAAATGGGCCATATCGGTCCACTGTTACGTATAGCCCCCAAAAAAATATAGAACGCGGAACCCCCACAATTGACTGGGGATTGCTCTGAGAGAAGCAAA
Organism: Haematobia irritans; assembly: GCA_003123925.1. Classification (NCBI taxonomy): domain Eukaryota; kingdom Metazoa; phylum Arthropoda; class Insecta; order Diptera; family Muscidae; genus Haematobia; species Haematobia irritans. Next base: position 8,704 of record PGFW01002187.1, read on the forward strand.
TTTCATCCGATCCGGCCTGAAATTTTGGTACATTGGTGTCTAGTAGGTATGGCCTAATAACCATGCAAAAATTGGTCCACCATTCGCCAATATTATATATCGGCCATATAAACCGATCCCCAGATTTGACTTCCGGAGGCCTCTTAGATGAGCAACAAGTTATCGATTGATTTGAAATTTTGGTACGTGGTGTTAATATTATTGTCTCTAACAACCATGCCCAAAATTAGCTCCACTCGGCCGCATAATTATATATAGCCCCATTATAAGCCCGATCCGCCAGATTTTGCTCCTCCGCGGAGGCCTCTTAGAGGGAGCAAAATTCAATCCGATCCGGTTGAATATTGTAGCATGGGTGTGGTATATGTTCTCTAACAACCCATGCAAAATTGGTCCACTATAGGTCCTTAATTATATGGTAGCCCCCCATAAGGAGCCGGATCCCCATTTGAACCCTCCGGAGCCTCTAGAGGGGCAAAATTCCATCTCGATTCCGGGTTGAAATTTTGGTACGTGGTGTTTAGGTTTTACTGCGTCTCTAAGCCAACATGCAAGAATTGGGTCCATATCGTCCATAATTATAATATAGCCCCATATAAATCGATGCCTAGATATGTCCTCCGGCAGCCTCTTTGGGGAGGCAAAATGCGATTACGATCCGGCCGGCTAATAACATGCCAAATTGGTCCATATCGGTCTATAGTTTATATATAGCCCATCCCCCAAATCACCACAAAAATTTGGTCCAATCGGTTCATGAATCATGGGTTGCCACATCGAGCCAAAGAATAATCTACCAAAAAATTTATTTTGATAGAAAGACATGTTATTTTCTATGAAAGAATGTTGTCAAAATTTTATTCTCTATAGAATTTTTCAAATTTATTTCTATAGGAAATTTTTGGCTCAAAATTTTATTTCTATAGAAAATTTTTCAAGATTTATTTCTATAGAAAATTTTTGTCAACAAAACTTATTTCTTAATAGAAAATTTTTCCCAAATTTTATTTCTATAGTTTTTTTTCCAAATTCTTACTTCTATAGATATATTTTTTTCAATTTTCTTCTATAGAAAATATTTGGTCAAAATTTATTTCGAGATTTTATTTCTATAGAAAAACTTTTAAACTTAATATATTACTTTATTTTAATCTACATTTTTTTAGTTCAATATTATACCACGTATGGACTATGTTGGTATGTATTGACGGGGTTAGGGAAGTTTTAAGATACCTTGCCATCGCCAAGTGGTTCAGCAACCCAAGTAATCTTGATGTGTGGAGACAGCTTCACGTAGAAGTTTTCCTACGCAATCCATGGTGGGAGGGTACATAAGCTTCGGGCCTGGCCGAACTACGGCCGTGATATACTGTTTTCTTTAATATTAATTTTATTTTATTTATTGTTGAACCTCCTAACATGCGCCAATCCCCCCTTTAGGCCGCTTCGTTAAATCAGGAAGCTTTTAGTAAAACATGTCTTAAGACAATAAAAAAATGTTTGATGGGGGGGAAATAAAAAGAAAACTTAGTAAAACTGTTCCAAGAGGGCTTTGCAGTTATATACTGAAATTTACCGTATACATTTTTCCTTGTTTCGATTTCTTGGGCTTTGTGTCGCAAACATTGAATATTTAAATCAGCTGGAAAAAAATGTATGGCATTAGAGGTTTAATGTTTACTTATTTTCTTTTTATCTTTAAAATTAATTATTGATATATTTATTATAAGTAGGAGATGTTTTAACATTTGTAATCCTGCACTGTAATTATAAGATTTTAATCTTGTTGTGTAGGTACTCAATAAAAATGAAATGAAATTGATTTTTAATTTACTCTTATGTACTTTTGTTAAAGAAATTTAATTGAATTAAGTTGGCTTAATGTACAACCATTTTTTGGTGCTGTAGATTGTTATTTCTTAAATAAAATATTTAAAGAATCCCGAAAAAAATACCGGGATTCTAAATTTTGAAATCCCGGTATTTATAAAAATCGATCCCAAATGACAGCCCTACTTAACAGCACTCACTGTTAACAACGACAATGGGTACTGTATACAAAAGCGCTGTAATTGTACAGTACCTCAACAAATAATCAAGTGGTTATCAACAAGTAGCAATTTTCAATTTAAACGCGAATTTTATTTTTCATCGAATCCATTGAAATGGAATCAAATGATTACGTTCATCAAAATTAAGTATATGCAGCTGTAAATTGGCAAATAGGCAATTTGATCATTGCTTATATTTTGAATGTATGAACACGAACACTTCCTCAATTGGCAGATGATTATAAAGTGATCATATAATCGACAGATTTTTAGATGTAATGTATATCTACAAAACGCTCTTATCGCCATGCCATTGGGTTTTTTCATTGAATTTTTATACTGGCTTTTATGATTGATTTTGTTTTTCTACGATAATACCACGTTGCAACATATTTTAGTAAATGCAAATAAAATCTTTTGATATATTCTTTGATTCCATTAATTTTATAATTCACCAATCGATTCCTTCGATTCGCGTAGTATTTAACCTCGATTACCAGAATGGTTATTACCAATAATTCTATGATTGCTAGCTTGAAATGTATATTTTTTCTTTTGCACCATGTGATTGATGTAGCGGCCATAATAGTTTGTCTGCCTTGTATAGACAAAATGATTCTCATCAATGGTCTTCCTCTCATTAACTACTTCTAATTTCTCTCTCTCACAAAACCTTGTTTGATGTGTATTGCATTTTAAAAGAAATATGAAATGATAATATTCAATCACCATGCAGCTTTATTGGTTTTGAAAGGGCATCAAAAACTTACCGCACTGCACACTAGGAAAACGGCAACACAACTACAACCAGATAAATACAACATTGTTTTCCTGTTCTCTCGTTTGTCATGTGTAGTCACTCATTTTGACGAATGATTTAATGTATCTGCCCAATGCAAATACCATGAATTCTGCATAGAGTCAGATGTATGACTCTATGAGATATACCCACATATACTACTTCAACAATTATTATCAGTTAACTACACTCATTCATTAGAGTGACGCTTCATTTCTCTATGCCACATTTCTTGTTTTTATACATACACAATTATTTGCATGTTTGTTTTGTAATTGTGCCAATTGTTATTCTGGATTTTTAATTTCATTTGCATTCAATTAATATATTTACTCCGTCCAACGTAGGATATGTTCTTCTTTTCGAATATATAGCATTTTCGTTTCAAATTGAACCCTTTAAAATTTATTTGTTCAATTTTATGTTTGTATTGAAAGCTAACAAAAATAAGTCTTAGCCTATATTTGAAGCACTTTTTGCTAGTACTTAAATGGATCCATTGATCATAAGTTATCTTTAAAATAATTTATTTAAATCATAAGAATATTTTGTTCTGTATAATTTTAAAGGATTAACTTGTTCTAAGTTCAAAGACATACGACAGCGGGACGCACATTTGCATGATTCATGTCCTAACTTTAATGAAAAAAAAAAACTTTCGAAGCAAAGATTATAAACTTTCTTTGAATTAAAATTTCAATATTTTAACGAAATTGGTCCTTAATATTGTGTAAATTGCATTCTAAGATGTGTTTTATATATCGTTGGAAAGGTCTGCAAGAGCACTTCCGCTGCAGTGATATAATATGTTTACAAAACGAGCCCAACTTCTAATAAACTGAAAAGTTGAAAGATATTTCCATGGCCGAGGTGATCCACCCTTCAGACTCAACTATAAAAGGTCAATTGAGATACAAATATAATCGAGCAGCTCTCATTGATAAGAGGAGCTAAATTTTGAGACCCTGCACTGAAAACAAGCATGCCCGGTTCAAAGATTTGGTTCATTTACTTTAAAATTTTGCGTTATTGGGATTCCGAGCCAAAGAATCGCTAGAATAAAGTAAGGCGTACTCTCAAGACACAATTCTCTTATTAAAATTTTGGGTTTTTTGATGGTACTTGCTTCTAGGCAAGCAAACTTTTTAACTTTTCAGTTTTTCAGCTTCTTTCTTCATAAAGGTTGCATACGGTCAAATTGGTCATATTAAACTTGACCGCATTTCTTTCAATTTTGCATTTAAAAAACCTGAACACCCCTCAATTTGGAAGTGTGTGTGTAGAATGTTCCTATTTTGATTTTTGGAATTCACTCTTCAGTTGTCAAAATGCCGTCCAAGCCAAGAAGAAGCAGCGTTATCAAAAATTTTTGCTCGCGCATCGCGAAAATCCGAGCTACTCGCACGCAAAGCTGAGCAAAATCGTAAAAGTTGCCAAAATCACAACGTTACAAATGTAATTAAAGTGTTTGGGGAACGTTTGTCGGACAGCCAGAAGTCTGGATCGGGGGGAAATCGAAACCGGAAGCCGCTGAGACGCAAGAGGGTTGCCGGTAGTTTTAAGCGAAAACCCTACAACCTCTCTCTCCGAGATTGCCGCTAATAAGCTGGGTTGTATTAGTCTACAATCCGTGCATCGAGCCAAAAAAAACCAAAAAAAGCCGCACTATCCGACTTTAAACAAGAAGTAGTACTCCAATATTCGCCGATGATAAACAAAATACGACGGCCAAGCGCGATCCGGAGGCTTGTATCACGACGATTGCTGAGAAGTTTGACTGCGTGGAATGGACGACGAAACCTACGTCAAAGCGACTAAAGCAGCTTGTCCGGGACAGGAGTTTATACGGCAAAAGAAGGGGGAGGTAGACCAGATATTTTCAAGCACATAAAACTGCTAAAATTCGCAAAGAAATATACTGGTATTGGAAGCCATCTGTACCTGTTGGCTTTGAAAAGCGCATTTCATTTAGCTTCCGGGACTGTCAACCAAAGAAATTTACGTGAAAGAGTGTTTTTGAATAAACTGTCTGCTGCCTCTGAAGGAAACACGGGGGGTTTGTTCCGTACTGTTTTGCCAGGATTTTGGCATCTTGCTATTACTGCGTAACAAGGCCATGGAGTGAGTACGCGCCAACAACGTGCCAGGATGCGTTCCCTAAGGACAAGAACCCTCCCAACACGCCAGAAGCTCCGCCCAATTGAAATACTGGGCTATTGTCAAGCTCAATAAAAAGGAGGTCCTTGTCATTTGAGCTTAACCATGGAATGGGCAGCACTTCAGCTGATAGACGAGAAGTTCACCACTGTGGTATCACAATGGATGAATAGTCTAAGTGCAGCCTGATACATCGGCGCTGCATAAACCTAACCTAACCTATTGTCAAGCGGAACCTAAAGAAGACCAAAAAACTGCTAAGGAGAGCAGCAGTTCAAGGCAAACTGGCTTTCTGCGGCGAAGAGGCTGTACAAAATCTGATGGCAGGTGTCAAGCGTGAGGCCCGGCAATTCGGATTTGGAAAAGCGAAAGGCCTAAACTGATATTTTCCATGAATTTTTATACTATTGAACTTGGAAAAAAGAAATTTAATTTTGTATTTTTAATATAAACCGATTTCACCGATTTACACGCGTTTTCCCTTTGACCAAATTCTGACCGTATCACCCTTTATTGCCATCAAAGTCCTTTATAAAACGACGTTACGACAATTTATATTTTCCTCAAATTCAGAGTCGACTTCCAGTAGGATTATGCACATGTTTCAAGTAAACAAACACGTCTTTTAAAAATAAAAGTGTTGAAAAACATGTTCCCGATTATTGAACGTAGTCAAGATCAAAAAGACCAAAAAATTTAAAGACAAATTTCATTAATTTTAAACAATTTTTTCCGAATATTAAAGTCAAGTTGCCTTTACCCCAAAAAATTTTCGTATTGTTATGCTTCACTCATTTTGAAGATCAAATCACTAAATTATAAGGACTATACGACTTCATTAAAAGTTTAATCGACTTATTGGACAAGGAAAAACTTCTTATTTGGAAAATTTCGTCTTCTATGTCTATTCAAAATTTGCCATTCAGTTTTATTAAGGACATGAAATGTCTTGGCCTCACGACAATTATTTTTTTCAATGCCCAGTTAAGTCGCGTTTTTAAAGACTTGCCATATTCAGGTATTCAAAAAATTGAGGTATACTTATTTATACTCTTAAGAATTCTTGAGGAACTTTCTCGAAACTATCGAAAAAAAATTCGACTTTTCCAAATTCATGAAAATCTTGAAATGATTCCCAAAAAATATTTGAGAAAAAATACATTGGCAAGAATAATTATTCATAATGTATTTGAACATAATTGTATATACATTAATTACATAGATTCCCTTCATCAAATTGCTAAGGCCTATCAAGTTTGTACTAAATGTTTCTTAACGTTTTGATTATCATGTTATTTGGTAGTTTAATTTTCTGAATGAGTAAAACATGAAAACCTAAATTTATATCACTTTGGGCTCTAAAAAACAGTCATAAATTTCCATTTTTCACTCCCATTACAAACCATAATAATTCAAACGTTGTTTTCCTATCAATACACGTAATTAAATTATCATCTATGTCTCTGCTAGCATCGATATTTTTAAGTTTTCTGTATAGATGCGTTGTCTTTCGTTTGATTTCTTCGATTATATTCAAAACACTTATAATTCATTAGCGAAGACAACCATTCTCAAGCAACCCCATAAGAAAATGTAACCTTTTTCTTCACATGTTCTTTTCCAAATTCTATTGAAAATGACAATACAAATGGTTACGCCTCTTCTTAATTTAGGTAATTTGTTAAAATGGTCACTGGGAAGATAGGTTTCATTATATCATATGAAAAAATAAACCTATTATGAAAATTTATATAAATTGAAAAATACACAATTTATATGTTTATATATATTGATTATACCCAAAGAAAAAATACTTTCAACAGCTTTGAAATTTTAAATAAACGGAAATTCTCTTTTTATACCCTTCACCATAGGATGGGTATATTTAACTTTGTCATTACGTTTATAACACATCGAAATATTGCTCTAAGACCCCATAAAGTTATATATATTCAGGGTTCGTTGGTGAAATTCTGAAGTCGATTCTGAAGCATGTCGTCCGTCCGTCCGTCCGTCTATTGAAATCACTCTAACCTCCGAACGAAACAACGCTATCGACTGAAAACTTGGCCACAAGTAGTTTGTATTGTGTAGGTCGGATGGTATTTGCAATGCGGCCATATCGGTCCCACTTTTACAGGTATTAGCCCCCCAAATTTGGACTTTGCGAGCCTCTATGCAGAGCAAATTCATCCGATCCGGCTAAATTTGGTACATGTGTTTAGTATATGGTCTCTAACAATATGCAAAAATTGGTTTCACTATACGGGTCCATAAATTATATATAGCCCCATATAAACCGATCCCCGATTTGGCTTGCGGAAGCTCTCTAGAGAAACACAATTTATCCGCATCCGGCTGAAATCGGTACATGGTGCTATATTATGTCTCTAACAACCATGAAAAAATTGAGTCCACATCTGCGTCCATAATATAATATAGCCCCATATTAAACCGAATCCCGATTTGGCTTTGCAGAACCTCCTAAGAGAAAAAAAATTTCATCCGATCGGCTGAAATGTGGTACATGATGTTAGTATATGGTCTCTAATGAACCATTGCAAAAATTGGGTCCATATCGGATCCATAATTACTATATAGCCCCCATATAAACGATCACCAGATTCTGACTCTCCGGAGCCTCTTAGGAAGACAAAAACTTCATCTGCACTTCAGTTTGAAATTTGAGTACGTTTGCATGTTAATATAGGCCTCAAAACACCATGCAAAAATGTCGATATCAGTCCATAATTATATATAGGGCCCCATATAACACATCCCCATATTTTGACCCCGGAGCACCTTGGAAGTGCAAATTGCTTCCATTCGTGTTGAAATTTGGTACGTGATGTATAGTATATGGTATCCAACAAACCACTGCAGGAATTGGTTCCTATCAGTCCATAATTATATATAGCTCCCATCATAACCGATCGCTCAGATTTGACCTCCAGGCCTTTTGGAGCAGAAGCAAATGCACATTTTAGGTACGTGTGGGTAGTATATGATATTAACAAAACCATGCCAAAAGGGGTCAATATCAGTGCACAAATATTTATAGCCCCCCATCATAAAACGATCCCGAATCGCTTTTGGAGCTCTTGGAGAAGCAAATTTTCATCGAGTGAGTGAAATTTGTGAGATGACAGTCCTTCGTAGAAGTTTCTTTACGCAATCATGGTTGGAGGGTACATAAGATTCGGCGCTGACCGAACTTTACCGGCCGTATTAGACTTTTTCTATTATTTGTTTTAAAACAGATATTTTGAAACATACGCGAATGTCGTTTATCATTGCTGTTTTAAAGGATTATTTTTTAGCGTCAAAAGTAAACATTCTAAAATTCCATATTGGGAGAAATAACGTTTTTTTGTCTGTAACTATACACGCATTGAATAATACTTTGAACATTTATTAAATTTTATCCAAACATACCACAAACATAATTGCTATGTTTACATATTACATGCTGGAGCCTTTTCTATCAGGTTTATATATTAAAATAATTCGGCACAGTTTGTTCGTTTCAAAACTGAAAATTAAATAATTTGCTGCAAGAAATTATTTTTTCTGTTAAAATGTATTTCAGGAATGTAGTCTCGTGTCATGCCAAAAACAGTGTGTTTTAGCAATTTTGTAAATAATTGTGTTATTGAGTCTTTCTTTCGTAAATGATTCCAACAATTGATAACATCTCTCTCT
>PGFW01002190.1:48067-60137 GCA_003123925.1 Haematobia irritans
TGGTATAACAATACAAAAATTATCTGCATAGACCAACAAAAGTATACCGGGTGTACTTATAAGGGCCGGTACTATGTTCCCTTTTCGCATTGAGGTTACTTTATTAAAATAGCTTAATTTAAAGCAGACAATTTAACTCCATTGATACGAACTTTCTTTGTCGTCGAGATTTCACTAAGATTTAATAGAATATTTGTTTTCATGTGTAATTTTGATTATTTCATATTCGAAAGCCAAACATAGTACCGGCCTTATGGTAGAAACAGATGATTTATACTCAAATTAAATATTCAAAATAAATAAAATAAAACCGCGAAAAAATTGGAATAAACTTATAGTCTGAACGGCCCATAACAAAAACACGATTGTTTTTATACGACTAATGCGCTTTACAGACTATCTGTTATTCCGGACGACAGTGCTCGTATCATACACATGCAGCAGTATCGAATATGCCTTCGGACTTAACTTATAGTGTGCACAATATATGGGATATGTTCGACACGAGCACTGTCGTCAGGAATAACTGATAATCTGTAAAGCGCATAAGTGACACTACAACAATCGCCAACTGTGATGGGGGAAGCGTATCAAAAAGTACAAAATGTACATGAAAGTATTTCGTTCTAAATTTATCTAAAAAGGCATCTAATAATTGCACTCATGTGATACTTTTTTGTAGTAACTTGGCGTGGTACAACTTCTCAATAATGACGGCCCTTTTGCGACGATTTTGGGATATCGTATACGACTGTTTTCGACGTGGTGGGGATTATCAGAAGTGTCGTCAAATTCAAAAAATGTTGGCCAATAAAAATATTTTGAATGTCAAATTTTTTTTTAAATGTTACGTGTAATAACAATGGGTTCTTCACTGATTTTTTATTGCTAGAAGTGCAAACCGGTCTATATGTGTGAACGACCCCTTTATGACAGTAATGACATTTAAATTGGCATCACCGCGTTTTGATTATTAATTAGTTGGCCGTGGTGCGGTGAGTGGTAACGGTTGAACGCTTTTGAATTTGGTAGGCGCATAACTGGAAAACTGCTCCATATAGCATAGCAAAAACAAAAAGAACCTTAAATCGGAGATTAAAATGTAAATTATTGTGTAGAATTAAATCCGTCAACTGGAAAACTGTTCTATAGCTAAGAAAAAATATGTATGTAAATGGTAATTTGGTAACAAAATAATTATTGATCCCTCTCTCTTAATCAGAAGTGTCGTCAAATTCAAAAAATGTTGGCCAATAAAAATATTTTGAATGTCAAATTTTTTTTTAAATGTTACGTGTAATAACAATGGGTTCTTCACTGATTTTTTATTGCTAGAAGTGCAAACCGGTCTATATGTGTGAACGACCCCTTTATGACAGTAATGACATTTAAATTGGCATCACCGCGTTTTGATTATTAATTAGTTGGCCGTGGTGCGGTGAGTGGTAACGGTTGAACGCTTTTGAATTTGGTAGGCGCATAACTGGAAAACTGCTCCATATAGCATAGCAAAAACAAAAAGAACCTTAAATCGGAGATTAAAATGTAAATTATTGTGTAGAATTAAATCCGTCAACTGGAAAACTGTTCTATAGCTAAGAAACATATGTATGTAAATGGTAATTTGGTAACAAATAATTAGTTGAAAACAAAAAAGCCTTAATTGATACGTTGTTGCTATTACAATCCGATTAAGTAAAATATTGATGTACAAGAAGTTGTGCGCGTTTTTACATATGATATTTGTATATTTGTTCTATATTCTGTTCATTAGTTTATTGATTGATATATAGACGTCACGGGTTCAAAGACAAGATTGTTCCGGCATCTCTGGTGCCGCTGGCCTGGTGCAATTTTTTTGCATACATATATATATATATGTTAAGTTGTGTCGATTTTTGATAGTCTGTCGTCGGTATTTATGATTGCGTGTTTCGTCTTCGTCGAGATAAATTCGCATAGATAAATTTGCACAAGTCGAGATAAATTTGCAAGACCCAACACTCATATATTCAATTCATAATAGCGTACATTCACAATAGAGTAAACAAAACAATCGAAGAAAAAGCATACATTAATGACAAATGACAGTTTGTGCAAAGAATTGTGAATTTTGACAGGTAATAATGGAATGGTAACATAAAAAGCAAAAACACATTTTCTTTCGCATACATCATTATTATGGTTGTAGTTTGTAGACTTTCAACCGCACGAAGTTTTCCTGAAGAAAATTAATAAACAACTAACTCAATTGTCTTTTAAGTAACAAACATTTTTTTATCTGTATTTCCATATTTTCAACTCTATGGTCGATCATTTCTTTGGATCTTCTCCTGCGCCATCCATTTGTCATCGCTGTCACGGACAAATATCGACACCGACCAAAATTATTATTTTTTCCAAAGGTTGTCCGTCACAAAAAGAAAAAAACAACAAAAGAATAGCAATCAAAACAACGAGGTGGTGAGGAGGAAGGAAAAATCTACTATTGCTTATTCAGTCATTGAATGATACAAGGAAATTTTTAAGAAGAATAAGAAATAAATTGGAGTGACTCGGAGGATAATAAGCGCTTATCGAAAGGAAATAGTATGCTATACTTGTTTCGTATCGTGTACATTGAAGCTTAAAGTAGAACGCAATAAGTTTTTGCTACAAAAAAATCGCAACTGTATCACCAAGTGTCACGGAAGGAACGACGGTAACAAAGCAACCGCGTCATATAAGCACAAAAGAAGATGGAAATTGAACCGGATCAATCGATGGAAGCAATGGATATACAAGAAATCGATCCGTTACCTGGCGCTGAACTACAACATCAGCATCTTAACAAGCTCCACTTGCCCCCTTCGGCCGGCCAATTGCCAAATGAAAATGGCAATGTGCCGCCGCAACAGCTCTTAGCCGAGACGGGATCTCCCTATACTAACGAGCAGGAAATGACTGCTATAGAAGACGGACCTAAAGAAGATGAGTTTCGTTCCGAGGCGACATTCTCTTTTACCGTTGAGAAAATCATGCAAGTAAAATCACAAGTGTTATCTCCACCTGTCTCTTATACACATGTGCGCATGCTTCCATGGAAGATTATGGTTATACCCAATGATAGAGCATTGGGTTTCTTTCTTCAGTGCAATGGAGAAAATGAATCATCATCTTGGTCCTGTAATGCCATAGCGGAATTAAGGCTAAAAAGCCACAAGCCTGGCGCCAAACCATTTTCCCGCATGCGTATAAAGCACTTGTTCTTCGCAAAAGAAAATGACTACGGCTATTCGAACTTCATAACTTGGCAAGAACTCCAAGATCCCGAAAAGTATTTTATACACGATGGTGCCATTACTTTAGAAGTATTTGTGCATGCTGATGCGCCACACGGTGTATTGTGGGATTCGAAGAAACACACAGGTTGTGTTGGCCTTAAAAATCAGGGCGCAACTTGTTATATGAACTCACTACTTCAAACTCTCTATTTCACAAACCAGCTACGTAGCGCCGTCTACAAAATACCAACAGAAGCCGATGATAGCACAAAATCTGTAGGCCTTTCGCTACAACGCGTATTTCATGAATTACAGTTTAGTGATAAGCCAGTTGGTACGAAGAAGTTGACCAAATCTTTCGGTTGGGAGACGCTCGACTCATTCATGCAACATGATGTTCAGGAATTTCTTCGTGTTTTACTCGATAAACTAGAATCTAAAATGAAAGGTACTAATTTGGAGGGTACAATTCCTGGATTATTTGAGGGCAAAATGTCATCTTACATAAAGTGTAAGAATGTTGACTACAACAGCACACGCTATGAAACATTCTATGATATCCAATTGAATATTAAGGACAAAAAAGATATTTACGAATCATTTCAAGATTATATAACTCCAGAAACGTTGGATGGAGATAATAAGTACGATGCTGGTGTTCATGGTTTACAGGTGAGTGATATTGTGTTTTCGTGGAATATTTATTTATTAGTTTATTTATAAAAATAAAAAATTCTGAAAATAAATACATGTAAAGTGTGAGATACTAACTCACATTTTCATGAAGCTCCGTTAGTGTTCCGTCAACTAACGAACTTTTAAATCGTATTAGGATTAACTAACTGCCAGTAGGAACTTAACTGCCAACAATTTTTCACCTCGAACACTCGTTTACATACATTATAAATAAGACGTGCAAAATAAAAGTTCATGTTAATTATTGAAAGTACATATAATATTTCGAAATATTGTTTTATTTTCGTTAACCCTACTAATGCCCCAATTTTTTTGCCAGCCTGAATTAAATTTTCAATGTTTAACGACAGTAAAAAACCGAAGAGAACAAGCACAAGAAAAATTTACTACCCGAAAATTCAGCCATCTAATGCGCCAAAAGGCCTCTGGAACTAGTTATATCTCCAACATAAATTTTCTTTGTTATTTTCGGCCCATTTTTGTCCCTGTCTTAAGGTGGCTTTTATACTAAAAGCTTCATTCATTAAAGAAAGCCCTCCTAAAAGCAGGCTTTGCGGGCAATTTACGAGCGGTTAAATCCATATGTGTTCTCAAACCAGACAAAGTGTATAATGCATCCGAATCTCATTTTTCTGTATAGAAACAATAATTAATCGTAAGAATGACAGGTGGTCAAAATTTAGCCGCACGTCCCATGAATTTACACAAAAAATTTCCGCATAACACCAGCTTTAAGGTATAAAGTTTAAACCTGAGAGAGATGTTTTTGCAACTTACTTCCGTTATAACTGGAAGTTAAAGCCTAACGGAGCTACATGCAAAATCGGGGTTCCGTAACAATGTTCTTCGAACCTAAGTATAATATTTTTAAAAACAAAACTTATTGACAATCAGTAAAAAAATGCAACAATAATTTGTCAATATATGCCTGCTGTGAGACAGAGAATAGAAGCCGACCCCATTTTTTGTCGGCGGCGGGGCGGACACTAAATTTTTACCTCTCCGGGCGGCGGCAGCTTGGCCGGCTGAGGCCAATAATAATTTGTTACTCGGGGGCCGAACGACTTATCCACATTATAACTCAATTTAGTAATAATTGGAATTGGTAATGAGGATTAGTTGTCAACCTATCTCTAAAAAACAAATCGTATGCTTTTCCCGTTAAAATTTTCTGAGACTAATTCTTTTGTAAATGTATTGATAGAAAAATACGACAATCTATTATAATTTTTTCCTGATTTCAAATCCGATTTTTTGGAATTAATGTGGCGGCAATTTGAGTCCGAGATCGAGGTCGCACATATTCGGCGGCGGCACGTCGACTGTGCGAGAAAAACTGATCCGGCGACTGATCGGCGGCGCGACTCGGCGGCTTCATTCTCCTGTCTTGTGGGAGATATTTGTTTCCGTCTCGACTCATTCAGAGGAAACAGATTATTAATAAAAACTAATAATTATATTTCAACAATCTGGAGAAAGAATGTTCCAGTTTAATACCAACATTTAAAGATAAATTTCTCCATTCTTAAGTGTTAGTTGGACAATGCGGATAGCACTATATTGAAGTCAGTTAGTTAGGTAATGTTTATAGTTTCCTGCGCAAGTTTAATATCTGCCACTGGGTTTTTGCAGGTCTCTCGATTGTGATCCACATCTTTCATTTCCCCTAAAATATTAAAATAAGTATAATATGTAATTGCTTAATCCATCAAGTAAATTATCCTACATTTAATTATTTTTTTATTTACATCAAACAAATATTTTTTTGGTCTTGAAACTACAAAGAAAAGTTCACGTTTTTGGAAATTTCTTGATACTGGTATTGTAGGCATCTATATCCTTTTCCAGGCGGAATTTTAATCCATTTTTCTAAACGTTCATATTGCTCGCATAAACAGATGTAGTTTAATTTTAAAGTGGTAGCCCGATTTGATTCAGACTCATCTTAGAACTATTCCGCCACTTGTGATACCCAAAGAACTTTAAACGCTAACTTATACAATATAGTTATTTCTAGTTTTTGCCTTAGTCTACTCCCACTAGATTATTTTTCTTCTCTTGAAGCAACCTAGATTTGATCCCACAAAAGATTAGCAGACTGCTCCAGGTCTTCAGTTAATCTGAACTTTATATGCTACTACTAAAATTCGCCTAAACGTACTTACCACAATGCAGGAGTACACAACACAAAGAGGTGTTTAACGTGATTCGAACCCCCTTTATAGAAAATATGAAGGTCAATATTTGAGGCGTCTTGAAAAACACTAGCAAACCAGAAGTTTGTTTATAGCAACATTTATTTATTTAATTTTATTTTCCAAAGAAGGTGTGATAGAACTCCTCCTGCATAAACAAAAACAAACTTTTTAAGCGCAAAGTCCGCATATCCGCTTCAATTACACTTCCACTATTGACGATACATCCACGAACGTGAAATTTTGGTGTTCTGAATTCCACGGTGTTTTCATATTTTCGAACTCACGATGGTGAAAATAAAAGCATGGTCGAACTACTCCTTGGGGAGTACGACTACCCCAAAAAAATCTGGACCTGGTAAAATTCACAGTTCATTACGCAAGAGGATCACTTTTTTTTATAAAATTTTACTTTTACATTTATGCATCCTGTGTAACTTTTCGATGGGAAATTTTTGGGCAAATTGTAAAACGTGCTCAATTTGTTTTGCCTTGCCAAATCTGGAAACACGTTTTTTTTCTTCCGCGACAAAAAAACAACTCGCCTTTTGACTCAACGCTAATCGACCCCAATCTTGGCTTCCTTATAGAACGAAAATGTTGATCATCCAGGTAATGCGTCATCGAAGATGGAAAGAGTGGTAATCGAAGGAGCCACTTCTAGGCTAATACAAGCGGTAGGGTACGACTTCCCATTGAGAGTTCACTTACATATATTATCACGCAAGTGCCGAAACCGCAAATATGATCATTTTCTATCTATGATCAGTTTTTCCTTCATAATGTGGGCGTTGAGGATCTACTTTTGCACAAGCAGCTTATAACAGTAATGGCTATGCCAAAAAAAATCTTTATTGCCTTTTGAGCAGCCTGTTCGCAGCTTCAAAATGGTTCCTTAGCTGGGCCCTCGGAACTTGACATATGAGCGCAAAAACACTAACTTTTTTAACACTCCAGGCAATGACACATCTTTGATAATTGAAATGTAACAGTTATGACTAAGTACAGTATGAAGGAAAAAATGCCAGAGACAATAGACTACAGTTTGTGCCTAAGGCTGCAAGCTTGGAGTGACCACGTCAAATGGCCTCTGGGGCATAATTTTTGTGCAAAATGGGCTAGGTACACTGCGATCGAATTAATTGTATAACGTTATTAGATTAGGCATGTAAAAATCAATCAGTTATGTAATGGCGCGAATGTCGTCACGTTTAGACGTTTTGAAAGAATACACCGACCGGTAAAACAAACGAAAAAACCCTTACTTCAAAGCTTTAAAAACGCGGTTTGAGTGTTATGATATTACTAGGTCTAAAACCTTAGTTGTTAGTACCTTTATTTTTGTATTTATTTTCATAATTATACACTAAACCACATAGTGGTCAGGATCAAAGACAATAAACTTTAGGAAGATAGGAAATTGGCTTGCTTCATACCAAATGTTGGCATTTGCCATGTTAAGTTCCATTAACAATGTTTGTAATTTTTTTATTTTGTTTTTCGTTTTATTTTTAAACGACAAAAACTTAATTTTCTTAATGAAACAATTGCTTAAATTTTTAGGCCAAACAACAAAAAAATTAAATTTTCCCTTTAAGGGAAATTTATTTCGCTACACTTAATTTCTTTTATTTGCATTTTTAATTCTATGTCAATACTTGTCCTATCACGGCGTTTGGTCGAGTATGAAAACTAACACGGTAAATGGTTTATACTCCTCAGTTAAGCCAATATTCCTATCTTCCTAGAGTTTATTCGTTGTCTTTGCTCAGATATAATAACTTTGAATCACAATGGACTGAATAGCTCTAAGTGAGCACTGATACATCGGGCTGCCACCTAACCTACTCCAAGTTTCAAATTTTTATGTATTATCGATACGTATTTAGCGACTTGCGTGCTAACACTTCAATAAAATATTGCCCGATTTTCCCAGGAATTTTCATTAGTAACCCACATTAATGCAGCGATTTCTTCTTTTTTTCTTTTTTAATAATGGACTCAATATTAGTTATACTCGTGCCAAACTCCCATAGAAATGTACCCCTGAATGTTGTTAAATATGCAAATGCGGTTTATCGCTCAAACCTATACCAATGTTACCCCACAAATGCTTATGTTTATTACTTCAGTAGGGGTGGTTAAGGGTATGATATAGTCGGCCCAGCCCGACTTTCTAATTTACTTACTTGTTTATTACGATTTTAAATAAACTAATAATAACATTATAATAATAATGTTAGCCAATTGTGGATAAATAATTTTATCTAAATAATATAAGAAATAGCGACTGTTTATAATGCGGCGGTGAGTGCATGGAATAATATATTGCAGGATGCAATTGAACATTTGATAAGGTCCATGTCCCGACGGTGCGTATGTAGCTGTTATTGAAAATAAAGGATTCCTATTTAGCTTCATAAAATATTAAAAAATAATTAAATATATTTAATTATTTTCTTCATATATAGTTTACAGTGAAACACAATTTATAAATAAATTAAGTAAATCGGAATTATTTTAACACTCCTTTCATTTTCTTATGGTGTTCCAAAATATTGAAATGTTATATTTTGGTCCGATACTGTAGTATCTGT
The DNA here is from genome assembly GCA_003123925.1 of Haematobia irritans. Classification (NCBI taxonomy): domain Eukaryota; kingdom Metazoa; phylum Arthropoda; class Insecta; order Diptera; family Muscidae; genus Haematobia; species Haematobia irritans. Next base: position 56,819 of record PGFW01002190.1, read on the forward strand.
ATTGTCCGCTGCGTATATTCTGAACTACGTCATCTTTGTTCTATCTCCTAATTGGAGCACCCAGTATGTATTGTATAATAATATAGAAAGGACACATATAAATATATTTTAATATTTTACAAGACAACTTCTCGCCATTCTAATGCTCAATTTTTTATTCGCATTTTTCAGGAAGCCAATAAAGGCGTTCAATTCACATCATTCCCGCCTGTATTACATTTGCATTTAATGCGTTTCCAATATGATCCAGTCACGGATAGCTCAATCAAATACAATGACCGCTTCCAATTTTATGAACAAATTAATTTAGATCGCTTCCTGGAGAAGGAGGGGGAAACCAAAGCTGAATATATTTTGCATGCTGTTCTCGTACATTCGGGTGATAATCATGGTGGTCATTATGTTGTGTACATAAATCCAAAATGTGACGGCAAATGGCTCAAGTTCGATGACGATGTCGTCTGTACTTGCTGGAAGAACGAAGCTATCGATATGAACTATGGTGGTATGGATGAAGAGGTATCTTTCCATCCTAAATGCAGCAATGCCTACATGTTGGTTTACATACGCAAATCAGAAATTGATCGTGTACTCAGCGATATACCTGAACATGAAATTCCCAGTGAGCTAGTGGAGCGTTTGGATTTAGAGAAAAGGATTGAAATGGCAAAGCGTAAGGAACGCAGTGAAGCCAATTTGTACGTATCGATACATGTCATATTGGAGGAATACTTTGAGGCCCAACAGAAACGACGCCTCTTCGATTTGGATAAAGTACATCAGCGATTGTTCAAAATGAAGCAAACCCAGACTATAGAGGAAATGATGGAACAATTTGTAAAGTCATTTTGTGTACCTAAAGAACGTATGCGGGTGTGGATAATGTGTGCCACACAAACCCAGAAATTCCTTTACTTTGATTTCAATCGAGAAAGTGCTCGTTCAATCGAGCAAATAGCTAGTTCACAAAAACCATGGGTTATTTTCCTTGAACTGGCATCTCCAGATAACATTGGTAGACCATTGCCGCAATTCGATCCCAAGAAAGAAGTTCTAATCTTCTTCAAGTATTATGACGCCCGTAATAAACGCCTCAATTATATTGGCTGTTCACAACAACCATTGGGTCGCTGTTTGAGTGAATTAATACCTGATGTTAATACACACTTGGGCTTTGATATCGATACCGAACTTACTGTCTTTGATGAATGCAATGATAGGAAAATAACCAATTTAGGTGAAACTTTAGAGACAGTGCTGTGTTTGAATCCCGACAATGCCGATCGTGGTTGCCCTCAAGGTTACATTTTGATATTTGAGAGAGAACACATTGATCCAAAGCTAGAATTACCAACTGTAATAGATTACTTCAGTGACTTAGTTTACCGAGTGGAAATCACATTTTGTGACAAGAGTAATCCAAATGAACCGGAAATTATTTTGGAACTTTCGAATCGTTACAACTATGATCAGATGGCTCAAGCTGTAGCCGAACGTTTGAATACGGATCCTAACAAACTACAATTCTTTACTTGTACTGGCAGCTACAAGGACCAACCAGGCACAGCTATTCAATATAACCAAAAAGTAAGTCAATATCATCTTTCGACAGCACATTGAATAAAAACCGTGTGAAATTTTATTTGTTTAGCATTAAACTATTATTTATTTAATCCATGCATTTGTAATACACAGCCACAAGAATTAGATTACTTATGTGTGAATTAGAACTGTATCTTTTAAGATACAACCACTAGTTTTGAAAAAAAAAAAACACATGAAAAAATGTGGTATGCAGATGTTCTTTTTTACCATTTTGGATATTATAGATAGATTTTTGGAGGAATCGGTGTTCTTGTGCATTTAAACATATTTTTTTAGAAGTAACAGACTTTTTACTATTAAAAATTCAGTAATGACAAACAAGGATGTTTTATTTTTACCTTTTATTTGTACTATGTGTTTTGAGTGAGACAAATTCAACAATGCAAAGAAAAAATTTCAGGATTTTTTTTTAAGTTTAATTGAGTTTAAAAAAATATTTAATTAAAAATTTACCCAGAATTCCTTTTACTTTGATTTCAATCGAGAAAGTGCTCGTTCAATCGAGCAAATAGCTTTATCACACAAAAACCATGGGTTATTTTCCTTTGACGTGCATCTCCAGATAACATGGATAGCCATTGCCGCAATTCGATCCCAAGAAAGAAGTTCTAATTTCTTCAAGTATTATGACGCCCGTAATAAACGCCTCAATTATATTGGCTGTTCACAACAACCATTGGGTCCTGTTTGAAGTGAATTAATACCTGATGTTAATACACACTTGGGCTTGATATCGATTACCGAAACTTACTGTCTTTGATTGAATGCAATGATAGGAAAATAACCAATTTAGTAGTGAAACCTTTAGAGACAGTGCTGTGTTTGAATCCCGACAATGCGATCGTGGTTGCCCTCAAGGTTACATTTTTGATATTTGAGAGAGAACACATTGATCCAAAACTAGAATACCAACTGTAATAGATTACTTCAGTGACTTAGTTTACGAGTGGAAATCACATTTTGTGACAAGAGTAATCCAAATTGAACGGAAATTATTTTGGAACTTTCGAATCGTTACAAACTATGATCAGATGGCTCAAGCTGTAGCGAACGTTTGAATACGGATCTAACAAAACTACAATTCTTACTTGTAACTGGCAGCTACAAGGACCAACCAGCACAGCTATTCAATATAACCAAAAGTAAGTCAATATCATCTTTCGACAAGCACATTTGAATAAAAAACCGTGTGAATTTTATTTGTTTAGCATTAAACTATTATTATTTAATCCATGCATTGTAATACACAGCCAAGAATAGATTACTTATGTGTGAATTAGAACTGTATCTTTTAAGATACAACCACTTAGTTTTTGAAAAAAAAAAAAAAACAATGAAAAATGTGGTATGCAGATGTTCTTTTTTACCATTTTGTATATTATAGATAGATTTTTGGAGGAATCGGGTTCTCTGTGCATTTAACATATTTTTTTAGAAGTAACAGACTTTTTTACTATTAAAAATCAGTATATGACCAACAAGGATTTTTATTTTTACCTTTTATTTGTACTATGTGTTTTGAGTGAGACAAATTCAACAATGCAAAGAAAAAATTTCAGGATTTTTTTTTAAGTTTAATTGAGTTTAAAAAAATATTTAATTAAAAATTTAAATCATTCAACAAATTTTTAATTGAAACAAAAATCAAAATTAATTAGTAATTAATTAATTTTAATTGATACTACCATTTCTGTGATTGAAGACATTTCAATTA
>PGFW01002202.1:25358-37222 GCA_003123925.1 Haematobia irritans
TGTTGCCTTTTATATGTTGGGTTTGGGTAATCAGTAGTTGTTCCAGAAACAATTGATGCTGTGCTACAACTGATATTGCAAGATCGTCAATAATTATTTGTTTTGGATCGGCGCACAATATCGATTGGTCGAAAGAAATGGTCCAAAAATAATCGTGGTGCTTCGAAACACGTCTATGAAATGAGTCCGAAATTAAACAGCAGGACTTTCACAAGAAATGGTCCAAAAATACATCGCGGCGATTCGAAATACGTCTATGAAATGAGACCAAAATTAAACAGCAGGGCTTCGGCAATTGGTTCAAACGCATGCAAAACTGAATAGATCATAATCGGGGATATAAAAAACAATATCGCGTTTTTCGATTATTAATGTTTGTTTTTTGTTCTCTAATCCCGAAATATAAAAGATAACTCTCGTATATATGATTGTTTTTCGATTCTGGAAAAAAATTCGTGCCCGTCATTTTTTATAGATTTTACTAAGTTTTATTTTTATTTTACCATTTTTGTTGTCTGAAGGTGTGTTTTACTAAAAGCTTCCTGATTTTACAAAGCCCGCCTAAAGGCGGGATTGGGCATTACAGGTTAAAGTTGGCCAATAATGATTCATGTTTGATATGGATGCCTCATATGTTATCCGACTTTTCTGAAACTAGAAATTGACTCTACATTGATATTTTGAATTCGATTTTTAATTTTCTTATATCCATTCAAACTTATAGAGGAGAGTGTATAAGCTTCGGCCCACATAAGTTCACTGCCTGTGTAATTTATTAAAATCTAAACCATTTAAACTATATGTCTTGAAGGACCAATGCTATTTTATAACCAAGAAAGTAATTCTTAGAATTAATGATTTCGATTCCATTTTATTGAAACTATTGATGGAATCTATACCACTTCCTTTTTTCCATCAGTTTTGTTTAGCAATAAATCTGATCTAATTGCCTTAATGCCAAATTTGAATCAAAGTCACGACAATAGCACTATCTGAACCTATAATTTTTATTTTAACAATTTCTTTGATTTATGACAAATAATCAAAAAAAAACAAAGTTCTAAAAAATTCACACACACACATATGCATAATAATAATAAAAAAATAACAATCGCTCATTTCCATTTCAGAATATTTGCAAATTCATAAACAAAATACTCCACCAAATCTCTAACAAAAATCTTCAACTTAAATCAAACAAATGATCTGGAAAGATTGCACACATATACAATCTAACTATCTCTAGTATCAAAGTGGCCCATATACTATTCAAACACAATTACCAATACATATATATGAGAGAAGAGAGAACATTAAAGAATCATTCAATACTATTATAGCTTAAGGTGATTTTCTATAGGGGGAATTTTCTTCTTTCAAGCGAAGATTCAACATTAAAGCTCTACAGAATATAGAAAAGCTCTCAGTTGGCTTAAAAAGAGCATGCGCCACATGCTCTTAACTTGTTTCATTTTTCGGTATAAGTGTGTCTCTTGTTGAGTGGTGTGTGTAACATTATAAGTGCCTATAAAACACTTTGCGCCTCGCAATTGACTTTTGTTTTCGTTTGTCAGTTTAAGCGTTTGGTTGTGGAACCAAACCCGGTCGAGTAATAGAAAAACTTCAACGCATCTAAGAGAGTTTAACAAATCCAAGGTAAGCTAGCAAAGGAGTATGACAACTTTAGCCGTTAAAAGGATATATGCCGACCCCTCTCACACAAGTGGATTACTCAACGATATTCACAAATGCCGCATAAAAAAATTCTGGATTACGTTGTGCAAAAACAAAGCAAAAAAATATTTAAATTCTAGAAAAAAAAACTTTATAAGAAAAAGTGTGAAAGTGAGAAAATATGAATATGGAATATTTAAAAACATTTGAAAAATATAAGAATTAAACAAAAACCAAACAAAAAAACTGTTAAAGAAACTCAAAGAAAATACCTGCAATCGGAAAAAAGACAAACAAGATTGTTTCCTAAGTCTTTAGTTTATATAATCATCCAAGCATATCATGACAATATTGAACAATTTAAAGTTAATATATCTACATTATAAATTTTCGTGATCATTCCTCACGATGTGCTTGTCCTAATGCATGCTATTATAAAAAGGAAAAACCAATGACATTTATACTTGGGATATTTGTTAGAAACCGAAAAACGTGCCAATTATTATTGTGAGTTGTGTGTGTGTATGGTATGTGGAAATCACTGTGTGGTCTCGTCAGATGATGCAACCTCTAACCAACCCATCAACTTCAACTATTTTTGTCAATAAAAAAATTAGAAAAAAGTGTTATGAACATTGTGTGAAAATGTTGCAACTATGTAAAGAGACATTTGACCTATTTAATTGAAGTAATCAAGAAACACTTTAAATTCAGTTTTCAGCGGAATTTTGTTATTTTACACAAACTAGTGAACTAGTGAACAGAAGATTTCAGTCCTCAAAAGTAACAACTAAAAATAGCTGCAACATGACTAACTAGAAAGATATACTTAGTGTTCGAACTGAACATGTGCAATATCCCTTATAATAATTGTTGTCGTTAAAGCCATGAGCAGTTTACAAAACGTGACGATGATAGTTATTATAAGATTTCATATATTTGACTAGTTGTGGCTACTTGTTTTAAAGGAGTACTATTTATAGATTGAAGTATTGAAAATAGTAACCATATATAGATCATGTTAGAAAGATTATTACACATCTCTTACACATGGAAACGTTAATTCCTTTACTTTCAATTTTGATCGAATTTATTATCAGATATTATGAAGATGCTGATTGAGATAATCAAAGTAATTCATCTTATCTGTCCTTAAAGTAGAAGTAGATCGGAGCAATAATGTTTCAAAAAGGAACATGGAAAACAACGAATAAATTGCAATTTTTTTTGTTTCTTTATAACTGGCTTAATCTTCCACTTAGTGACATAAATTCATTTCATATTTAAACACTCTGTGCTAGACAACATTCCTGAGAACTTGTAGATTTAAAGCTACATCAAAAATGTCCAAGAACCTTCCCAAGAGTATATATTTCTGTATTATATTTAATTGCAATTCAATAACCTTTTAATTAGAAGTAGGGCGATAGTCTCTAGATGCTAGTCCCCGTATTAATGAAATTATTACAATTTGTAATTATAGTAAATTAAATAATAAATAAATAAAAATAATATATTTTGTCAAGAAAATATAAATTTTCTTGGAGAACATAAAACTACATATTTCCGTCAAAAATGTTGTTCCACCCACACGCAGAGAAGGATCACCTCAAGCATATTTCAAGAGCAAAATCGGCAAGCATTTTATGTTTGATGACAAAACAACATTTTTGCGGCAAATGTTTCTCATCTAAAAATAACATTTGCTCTTCAAATAGGCCTGAGGTAAGCAAATTCCTTCTCTGTAAAACACCGTCCTGATTCTGCTATAAAAAGGGGCCCATTGTCTTTGAGCTAAAAATAGTATTGGCAAACTCTTATTGATAAGAGATAAGTTCACCACCTGTGCTATCACAATGGAATAGCCTAAGTTGGCCCAAAATAAAGGGCTAATCTAACCGGTATAAGCTAGTGATAAACCAATTGTTGTGATACTCTCTGAGGTTTCCATCAGATATGGGGTAGTCTTCGTATCGTATTGGCCTATCAATACTGAGATAAAAGGGTCCAGTACACTGACTCCAGTACATCGGCCTATAGCATTTTTTGCGTGTTCAATATTCGTAAAATATTTATATTCTTGTTGTAAAATTTAAACGAAATTGTGTGAAAATTTTACTTTTAAAATAAAAATCTAATTTTACTTACAATCTTGTAAAAACTTAGCCTTCAGAAATTTTGTATACAGTTTTTCGTCGTGTTAAAAAAAAATGTGCCCTTTATTAGAAATGTTTTAGAGATATAGTAGCAACAATTTATTTTTAACACCCAGAGAAGGAATATGATCACCTCAAACATGTTTTAAGAGCAAAATGTTATTTTTGGGTGATGACCATGTAACATGGTTTTCGCAACCATGTTATTTTCTCGGAAATCATGTATCTGATTTCGACAAGCAGGTTATATTTGACGAGAAAATAACATTTTAGTGACAAACATGTTACATGGTCACCATACAAAAATAACATTTTGCTCTTGAAACATGTTTGAGGTGATCATATTCCTTCTCTGCGTGAAGGGAGGTTTCGATGCCAAATTTACTTTTGCATATAAAATAATGATATTAAAATAATAATTGTTGAAAAACCATATAATTCTCATTTATATAAAAGTATGTAAAAGAATTTCCATAGAAATTTCTTTGAACAATCTTTATAGGAAAGTTTCATAAATTTTTACTCTTATAAATGAATTTGCCGAAATAACATTTAAGTTATAGGAAATAAAACCATTGTCCGAAAATTTTGTCAAAGATTATTTTTTTGAGTTGATTCTATCAAAAGTTAAATTGTTGTTATATTACATTTTAAGTTACTTTTTAGTTTCTCTAGAGTTTACATTAAGAAATTTTCGTCCAAAGTCTTATTTTATACGATATTTCGTCAAATTATTTTTAGCTTCATAAAGTTTTTCTCCACCTGCATATTGCGGACGAAATTTCATTTAATGTAGCATATTTAGTCCAGCTTTGCTAGAATTAATCTTTTAGAAAACTTCTACAGGAATATTAAATTAAAAAAATCCCATAAATATATATTATTATATTGGAATTAAATTAAAATTTTACTTTTTTAATGGAAAATTTTTATCAATAAATAAATAACTTACTTCAAATGTTCTTTATAATTCTTCGTAAATTTACATTTACGTTATAATCTTTCGTTACAGTTGATTTTCTATTGAATATTATATATTTTCCCATTCTTTTGAATAAAGTGAACTTATCACGTAATGAATATTTACGTAATATAGATAACACGTGAATAAAAAAAAGTGAACCCACCAGAGAATAAGAAATACAAATTGTGTTTGATTTTTAGATATAATATCTATGAAATTTGTTTTAAATAAATTTAAGCTTAAACAGTAATTTATCTAATAGCTTGGCATCACGCCGAATAATCACAAAATAAGTAAATATTTTTCGGACAAATTCAAAGAAAATTTTATTAGACATAAATAATTTTTGTTCACATTGTTAAAGAAAATTTTTTTAATTTGAAGGAAAAAAACTGGAGTTCATAGGAAGTTCATGATGGATGCATTTGTTAGTAAAATTTACAAATTTAAAGAAATAATGAACTATTGGTTTAGATATTTACGAATTTAGGTAAATCTTTATTACTTAATTTGTGCATAATTTCTCACGTTTTTTTTAGTTCATTTAACCAAAGTACGCAAAAAAATTATTTAGAGTCAATTAAACTTTCTCCAAACATAATTAATTCCATGAACTAAATTAAAGTTTAAATTTGGGCCTTTAGGAAAACTTTTAAAGTGTACATCCCATATAAATTACACGTCACTCCTAAATGTTCACTAAAATCATGGAATTTTCATAAACTCTTCACGAAATGGTTCAGCCAGTTTTTTGTTTTATTTTATCCTACTGTGCGGAAGGCTTTATATCCATACCAATTCAAATTTCGATTTAAATCTCAAATTTGTCCTAAGTTAATCCAAATATTACATTAATTAGTTACTCTATTTATAATTCTTACAACATTCCATATAGGCTAAGGGAGAATTTCTGGATTGAATCGAAAATTAATATACATCCTTCTTATAATAAGTCTTATAGTGTGCTTGAATTTATTATTTCGCGTGAAATCAAAATCATTTTTTGCCAATAAACTCATAATGCGAATGCCAATTTACTATTTGAAAGTTTAAAATTGTATTCATGATAATATTATTATTAAAATTTCTAATAGAAAAATTAGACTGTAAAAAGATTATTTTAGAAATCAATTTATATTTCGGTTAAAGTATTATTGCTACAGTTGCACGGATAATCAGGCGCTATCAATTAATTATCTCCTTTGCTTAAACTACAATAGCGACCAACAACAAAGTATTACATTTTTGTCTAACATTCAATACTAATCATCATTGGCAAATTCAAACAATTTAATATTTTTTATTTTTTGTTTTTTAATCCCCACAACACCCCATCTAATCAGCCGTCATCAAAGTTGTTTAAATGATTTTGCTTTAGACGTTTGTTTCTTAAGTCTTTTGATTATAATCGTCTCCAATATAAGAGATTTCATTAATGAATTCACCAATACTCTAGAACATTTCTTTCATTTGCTTCTAGGCAATTAATAATATTTTTCATTAATAATGAATAAAAAAATTCATTAACAAAATTTTAGCAAAACATCAATGCTAAACCACGCATGTTTTTCAGTGTCACTGTCAATCACTTGTTTGTTAATTGTCCAACCAGAAAGACCATAAATAAAAAAATTCCAATTCACGACCATAAATAAACAAATTGGAATATAATTTGTTATTGGAGTTTCTGAAGATTTCATGCCGAAAATTATATCATCATTAATTAATAAGAAATGAGTCTTTTTAACCGCCAACAATGGTATAAAAATTAACAATCAATAATATACTATAATTGAATAAACATAGAAAAAAAAATAAAATATATTGGAATTTTGGTTAGCCAAAGTAATAGGCGAAGGAGCGCAAAAGTGGCAAAGCAGCACATAAGGAGTGTTATGTGTAGTAGCTATTTTGATATTTAAGTCGTTAGTAAAACAGACATATTTTTATCTGTGCGCACCAGACATTTTGGCGGTTTCTCCGCTTAATGGTATTAATTCATTATCAATTAAATAGCTTTAATTTAGTTTTTTTTTTGGTTCTTTAATTTGTGAATCATATTGGCAACCATATATTATTGTGACTATATCATATAAACTATTGCTAGTATTGATTGACTATGGAGAGGGACTATAAATTGATCCATAATTTAGTCGTCGGCTTTTTGTGAAGCACCCAGGTGAACTGGCGCTTAGTTAAGATTTCAACAGCATTGCAACAAAGCAGAGTGCAGAAGACATAAAACAATTGCCTAAAGTTATTCTTTTGGCAATCTCGTTTTTTTGATTGTAGTGTGCCCGCTTTTTGTTTTTTGTTTTGTTGTTTTTGATTACACTTGTCTGTCCTTACAAAGAGCAGCATAAGTGAAAACGTTGAATTTTTTTTTTTTAAAATTCTGTGGTCACCAACCCATACAAGCCTAAGTCTGGTTTTTCAATATTTATCGTCAAGTTACAGTCTTTGGGATATTCTTCACTGGAAAACCCGAGCTGAGAATGTGTTTATTTTGGATTAGGATTATAATTGCCTCGCTAGAAGAGATACGAACATCGAGAAAAATTTAGAGGCAAATAAATCCTTAGATTACGTTGAATACCGATATGCTAATAACTCAATTGTTGCCCTAACTCGAGTTAGGCTGTTAAGGTTGGGACCACAAAACTAAACTGAGATGTAAATGCTTTGGAAGGTTCGGAAATAATATATTCGAGCAGCTCTGGGAAAACTAGCAAATTATGTAACTAGTTTCACAGATCCATTAAATTTCTGTCCTGTATAATAAAACATGCCATTAAATGTGTATCCAGACTTTCCATGTATATTTGCAATGCGTATTCAGACTGGAAATATTTTTCTGTTTATTAAGCAAATGCGAGCTCTTTAAAGTCTCACACCCACATCACCACACACAAATCACAGCGAATTTAAATGTCGATACAGTCCCTATCAATATTGCAACGTCTTGCGGAATAAAATTCATGCAGGACAATCTTTATGAAACTGATTATCCAAACATTGCAGCTATTAAAAACCGTGAATTTTTTTTATTTAGCAAAATCCCCACCTTCGAAACAGTTATCCCATAAATTTGCCTTAAATCCTCTCATCATAATTTTTTTTTATTTTAAAAAATAAAACTACAGCCAAATTTCTAACAGGCCTTTATAGTTATTCCCCTTTTTTAATTTAGACGTCAACTTACGTGTCACAGTCTATCAATTTGTCCACCTTGCTGGCGAGCACACAAAAAAAAACGAAATTTACCAACTCTCTTTACCATACGCACCAATATCGACTGACATACTAACGGCCCACACCGTGACGACCACTTTGTCATGACCTGCGACGCGCGACATTACATATAATCAAGTAGAGAGGTTATTGTACCTCCATGTAACTGGCACCTATCTCCCTACATAAACGCTTCAAAAACACAAAAAGACTCCTTGTCTCATCCGTCCCGCTCTACATGTCCTTCTTATCTCCCTGTTCAGCCATGTCAAATGTAAAGAGCCTCCTCTACAGCCCAAAGAAGCGCCCGAGTGAGTAACAGAGCTTCTGCGATTTAATTTTCGAAAAAACGGGCTTTTGTTTACTGGCTGCTCTGTGACGAGTGATGCCCAATGTTCTGATGCTACTAGTTACTGCCTGCGTTGTTGTAATTTTTTGTTGCCAATATTGTAATCAACAAACACACTTAAATCCGGTTATTAAAAAACATTCCTTGGACACAAAACACACCCCTACAAATGCTATTAGTATTTTTATCGAACAAAAAATAAAGAAGCAAGCATCCATAGCCAACTGCCGCACGGGAGTAACAAAGCCCAGCAAAACACAGAGCTCCATCGCCATCCACAGCAGCCAACAACAGCATCTACCACAAAAATCCCAATGGATTGTCATCAACAACATGATTCATCGTGATAATCATTAATAACTAATAATAACAATTAATGTCGTCAATTGGTTTAGCTGTAAGATGACAAATGATTTCAATGGTAAAACTCCCCAACACGACGGTGCATTTTTAATAGCCCCCTCATTCACAACTGTGTCGGTCCGCTTAGAAGGCTTAATCTCGCATTAACCAACAACCTGATATTAGTGCAGCCAAGTATTTTTGCCACTTTATTATCGCTTATATGGGCCAGATCAACATAGTTCCAATCATTTGTTATAACATCAGATTTTCTTTTGATATTGCAGCTGAGATGATACCCTCAAATGAATTGACGTTAATATACCAAAATGACCCACATACTGCAGCAAACCGATAAGAGCGCATAAAGTGTCGTGAGCAAACGCGAAATCGTATGCGCTCATTTTACCTTTTGAGTTTTTATGAGCCTTCTTTATGTTAAGATTTGGATTTTGCAAGGGTATGTTGGTTGTATGTGTGAAAAACCAATTCATTTAGATTGTTGTTGTTCCATCACAAGATGAACCAACAAAACAAATGTCTAGAAATTTACATATCTAAAAGAGTTTTTTTTTTTCTGAGTTTCCATATTGGATAGGTTTATGAATTTCCCATTGATGCGTTCTTTTTCGCCTAGAGTAATAAAGAATCTTACAAACAAGAGGGAGATTTAGTCCATGACCAAAAAATGTTTAAGCCTAAATGGCTTTTTCATTGAGTTCACAACAATGATTAAACGGGTTAGTCATGGTATGTTCTAAAGTCTATTTTTTTTGTTTTTAACACTTATTCATTGAGTAAATGCATTGCTGAATAAACTTTCTATGTTAATATTCCGTTGCAGCTGGTTTATGAGGGTGTCCGTTTGTGTGTGTGGACTATGTTTTGATAATATATTTGAATCTCTTGAAGCTTAATGTCTTCATTAATCTTTCTTATGAGCCATAATACAAGTAGCTAGCTGTGCGCATATATGTTTAAATTTACACTAAATGCAAAGGTTTGAAAAAAAAAAACAAAATTTTGAACATTTTCTATTTTATATTCATCATCGTGTAAATTTGTGATTTTATGTCTCATATGTCTTAATTTTTATCTTGTCTAATTTTAGAATGAAAGTCACCTTGGTTATTTAGCTGCATTCTGTGTCGGCCAGCCATCATATTGCTGAACCTAGCCATTAGTCAAGCAGAAGTACCACCACCACCTCCACAAAAAAACCAGGCAGATTTTTATCACTGCCCAATTCCCGCCAAAGTGTGCCAGCCGTAAGTACAACAAAATAAATATTTAAATTTAGCGAAAAAGAATACTAAATTAATTAATTATTATTAAAAAACAAATTAAAAAAAAATTATTATAAGCATTAAACGGCTTAATTCAAGATAGGCCAGACATTGAATTACATTAAGATTCTTTGCTTTTGAATTCAGTATTCTGTTTTTATTAAAAAATACTAAATATAAGCAATTCATTACTTAGAACTGAGGAAACCAAATTTCGCATGAAGACCGATTTTCCACTTTTAGAGTTGGGAGGATTATACATATAAAAATGACTATATTTACACGCATAAGAAAAAAAAAACGTTTGGAAAACATGTACCGCAAAACGTTTCTTTCTTCTGTTTAGAGTTTTTTTGGAATCTCTTCGCAAAATTTTAAACTTTTATCACCAAAAAATTCGTTTGTTACAAGAATTTTTATTTTTCAATAACAAAAAATATTTTTTTGAATTCAACAAACACAAGCTCCATTTCGTTTATATCAACGCACTGTTCTTTTCTGACTTTTAAGATCTATAATAAGACACATTTTACAGTTCATTTAAGTAAAAATTTAATATAGCTGCTATGTTAATGTTGAACATCTTTTCGGAATCTTTTCGAACATATCCGGAATATATGTAAAATAAAAAACTTTTTAGAGTTCGGTCGAAGCAGGCGCTCGAAACCACGACCACTGGGCCATGTAAGGCGGACGTCAGCAACCCACTGCCCTCCACGGTGTCCCCAACTAAAATGTTTGTTTTCTGTTAAATAAAAGTTTTGCTTTAAATCGGTAGTGGCGCCGCAAGCTTATTGCTCATATTAATAATAACTTATATGGATAGTTAGCTATTGATGCAAATAACAGCTTACGTAGCTCAGTGGATAGTGTGCTGGCTTACCAAAACTGCACTAGTCTGCGGTTTTCGATTCCCGTCCAGGCCGAAATGGTAAAATTCTCAAATTTGTTTGTATTTTACAGAAAAAGGCGCTAAGAACTAAAAAAACCTCGTGGGAAGTGTGAGAAAGATGTGAAGGGAAAATGCAATTAGCCAGAAAAGATTGCTTTTTTGAGTTAGGTCTTTATAGAAATTGTTTTTTACATTCTGGAAAGAGTAAACGTTTTATCACAAACCAGTATATTGCTTGTTCTTTCCAAATAAACTTCCTTACAGCGAAAGCAAATTAGAAGACGAACTTTGTTTGCTCTAAAATTTTCGTTTCGGGAGGAAAGAATTATTTTTTTTACGTGTACATGGAATTCGTGCAACGGTTAGCATGCCCGCCTTGTATACACAGGGTCGTGGTCGTTTTTCGAACCCAAGTTTCGACCAAAACACCAAAAAAGTTCTTTCCGCACCGGAGGATTAACACTCCCTCAGTAATGCTGGCCGACATTTCTGACGTGTTACGGACCCGGTTCGGACTCGGCCCTATAAAATGTAAGGTCCCTTGTCATGAGCAGACTCAGTGATAAGGGAGAAGTTAACCACTGGTAAGCCTGAAATAATCGGTGTTGCTCACTATACCTACCTACATGCGAAATTCGTCGTCTATCTGATTTTTTTAACTTGCCTATAAAGCCTAAAATGTATGACAAATAGGAGATCTGTCTTCTTTTTGTACCGGGCGAGCTAAAAATAAAATGTCGTATTAATTTTTGTCATTTTTAATACATTTCAAAATATGCTATTGCCCAATTTTTCTTCTTGTTTTCAAATATGATTTTTTTTTACACTCAAGAACAAAGCGCTGAACCTTTAAAGCCAATTTTAGTTTTCATTAATTGTTACTGTTTTAGTTGAAATTCCACCAAAATGAGAAAGTCTCTTTTTACTCTTCTTTAATAATTATTTGTGTATGTACAATAGATCTCTTCTT
>PGFW01002202.1:49536-65033 GCA_003123925.1 Haematobia irritans
TTAAGCGCTAATTATTTGTATGAATTAGCCCTAAGAAAAATTACTTCAAATAGTAAATAACAAAAGAAAAAAAATAAATTTCCAAAAAGAAAAAAAAATATAAAAAATAATAGAACAAGGCGGTAATTAATAAAAAGAAATATAATTAAATAGATTTACAATCTATGGGCAAATCACAAATTACTTTCGGGCCATATTTGATAACATTCGGTGTTTTAACTTCCACATGACCAAAAAAGCAAAAAATGCTGGGAAGGACGTCGTGACGGCGGCGTGCGGGGTTTAGGGATGCCAGTGATCGCGGTAGGGGTCGGGTGGCGCGCAGAAGAGGAATATGATCCACCTCAAACATGTTTTAAGAGCAAAATGTTATTTTTGGGTGATGACCATGTAACATGGTTTTCGCAACCATGTTATTTCCTCGGAAATCATGTATCTGATTTCGACAAGCAGGTTATATTTGCACGAGAAAATAACATTTTAGTGACAAACATGTTACATGGTCACCATACAAAAATAACATTTTGCTCTTGAAACATGTTTGAGGTGATCATATTCCTTCTCTGCGTGAAGGGAGGTTTCGATGAAATTTACTTTGCATATAAAATAATATATTAAAATAATAATGTTGAAACCATATAATTCATATTTATAAAAAGTATTGTAAAAGAATTTCCATAGACAATTTCTTGAAAACAATCTTTATAGGAAATTTCATAAAATTTTACTCTATAAATGAATTTTGGCCGAAATAACATTTAGTTATAGGAAATAAACATTGTCCGAAATTTTGTCAAAGATTATTTTTTGAAGTTGATTCTATCAAAGTTAATTGTTGTTTATACATTTTTAAGTTACTTTTAGTTTCTCTGAGTTTTACATAAGAAATTTCGTCCAAATCTTATTTTATACGAATATTCGTCAAATTTATTTTTAGTTCATAAAGTTTTTTCTC
Organism: Haematobia irritans; assembly: GCA_003123925.1. NCBI lineage: Eukaryota > Metazoa > Arthropoda > Insecta > Diptera > Muscidae > Haematobia > Haematobia irritans. The sequence goes on from PGFW01002202.1 coordinate 50,492, forward strand.
CCCTGCATATTGCGACGAATTTCATTAATGTAGCAAATTTAGTCCAGCTTTGCTAGAATTTAATCTTTTAGAAAACTTCTACGGAATATAAATTAAAAAAATCCCATAAAATATATATATTAATTATTGGAATTAAATTAAAAATTTACTTTTTTATGGAAAATTTAATCAAAATAAATAACTTACTTCAAATTTCTTTATAATTCTTCGTAAAATTACATTTCGTAATAATCTTCGTTACAGTTGATTTCTATGAATATATATATTTTTTTTTCTTTTTTGATAAGTTTGCCAAATTTATATATACATACACTGAAAAAAAAGTGAACCCACCAGGAAGAAAACATTTGTTTGATTTTAGAAAATCTTGATTTTTTTTTAGAAAATTTAAGCTAAACAGTATTACAAACGCTGGCATCACGCCGATATCACAAAAATAAGTAAATATTTTTCGACAAATTCAAGAAAATTTATTAGACATAAATAATTTTTGTTCACTTGTTAAAGAAAATTTTGTAATTTGAAGGAAAAAAACTGGAGTTCATAGGAAGTTCATGATGGATGCATTTGTAGTAAAATTTACAAATTTAAAGAAATAATGAACTATTTGGTTAGATATACGAATTTAGTAAATCTTTATACTTAATTTGTGCATAATTTTCTCAACGTTTTTTAGTTCATTTAACCAAAGTACGCAAAAAATTATTAGAGTCAATTAAACTTTCTCCAAACATAATAATTCCATGAACTAAAATAAAGTTAAATTGGCTTTAGTGAAAACTTTTTTAAAGTGTACATCCCATATAAATTACACGTCACTCCTAAATGTTCACTAAATCATGGAATTTTCATAAACTCTTCACGAATGTCAGCCAGTTTTTTGTTTATTTTATCCTACTGTGCGGAAGGCTTTATATCCATACCAATACAAATTTCGATTTAAATCTCAAATTTGTCCTAAGTTAATCCAAATATTACATTAATTAGTTACTCTATTTATAATTCTTACAACATTCCATATAGGCTAAGGGAGAATTTCTGGATTGAATCGAAAATTAATATACATCCTTCTTATAATATAGTCTTAATAGTGTGCTTGAATTTATATTTCGGTGAAATCAAAATCATTTTTTGCCAATAAACTCATAATGCGAATGCAATTTACTATTTTGAAAGTTTAAATTTATTCATGATAATATTATTATTAAAATTCTAATAGAAAAATTAGACTGTAAAAAGATTATTTAAGAAATCATATTTATATTTGGGTTAAAGTATTATTGCTACAGTTGCACGGATAATCAGGCGCTATCAATTAATTATCTCCTTTGCTTAAACTACAATAGCGACCAACAACAAAGTATTACATTTTTGTCTAACATTCAATACTAATCATCATTGGCAAATTCAAACAATTTAATATTTTTATTTTTTTTGTTTTTTAATCCCCACAACACCCCATCTATCAGCCAGTCATCAAAGTTGTTTAAATGATTTGCTTTAGACGTTTGTTTCTTAAGTCTTTGATTATAATCGTCTCCATATAAAGAGATTTCATTAATGAATTCAACCAATACTCTAGAACATTCTTTCAATTGCTTCTAGGCAATTAATAATTATTTTCATTAATAATGAATAAAAATTCCATTAAACAAATTTAGCAAACATCAATGCTAAACCACGCATGTTTTTCAGTGTCACTGTCAATCACTTGTTTGTTAATTGTCCAACCAGAAGACCATACAAAAAAAAAAATCCAATTCACGACCATAAAATAAACAAATTGATATAATTTGTTATTGGATTTCTGAGATTCATGCCGAAAATTATTAAATCATTAATAATAAGAAATGAGTCTTTTAAACCGCCACAATGGTATAAAAATTAACAATCAATAATTAATATATTGAATAAACATAGAAAAAAAAAATAAATATATGAGAATTTTGGTTAGCCAAAGATAGGGAAGGAAGCGCAAAAGTGGCAAAGCAGCACATAAGCCAGTGTTATGTGTAGTAGTATTTTGATATTTAAGTGTTAGTAAAACAGACAATTTTTATCTGGCCACCAGACATTTTGGGTTTCTCCCTTAATGTATAATCATATCAATAAATAGCTTTAATTTCGTTTTTTTTGGTCTTTAATTTGTGAATCATATGGCAACCATATATTATTGTGACTATATCATATAACTATTGTAGTATTGATTGATAGAGAGGACTATAATTTGTCATAATTAGTCGTCGGTTTTGTGAAGCACCACAGAGTTGTAATGTTGAACTGGCTAGTTAAGATTTCAACAGCATTGAACAAACAGGTGCAAAGATAAAACATTTGCCTAGAGTATCTTTGGCAATTTGTATTTGATATGTGTGTGCTTTTTTTTTTGTTTTTTGTTTTTTGTTTGTTTTTGATTACATTGTTGTCCTTACAAAGAGCGCATAAGTGAAACGTTGAATTTTTCTTTTAAAATTTGTGGTCACAACCCATAATAGCCTAAGTCTGTTTTTCAATATTTTCAGTACAGGAGTTTAAAGTTTTGAATCTTCACTGAAAACCGGGAGAAGGTGTTATTTGGATTAGGATTAATTGCCTTCCTAGAAGAGATACAAACATGAAAAATTTAGAGCAAATAAATTTAGATACGTTGAATACGATAGTGCTAATAACTCAATTGTGTCCTAACTCGAGTTAGGCTGTTAAGGGTTGGGACCACAGAAATAAACTGAGATGTAAATGCTTTGGAAGGTTGGTAAATAATATATTGAGCTGGGAAAAAAGCAAATATGTAACTAGTTTCACAGATATAAATTTCTGTCCGTGTATAATAAAACTCCATTAAATTTTATCCAGACTTTCCATGTTATTTGCAATGGTATAGACTGGAAATATTTCTGTTTAGATAAATGCGAGCTCTTAAGTCTCACACACACAAATCACAGCGAATTTTAATTTCGATACAGTCCTACCATTAAACGTTTGCGAATAAATATATGAGGACAATCTTATAAATGATTTCCACATAGCAGCCTATTAAAACCGTGAATTTTTTTATTTCAAAATCCCACTTCAACCAGTTATCCCATAAATGGCTTAATCCTCTCACATAATTTTTTTTTTATTTAAAAAATAAAACTACACCAAATTTTAACAGCCTATAGTTATTCCCCTTTTTAATTTAGAGGTCACTTAAGTGTCACAGTCTATCAATTTGTCCACCTTGTGGCGAGCAAAAAAAAAAAACGAAATTAAAATTCTTTACCATACGCAAAATGACATAAAGGCCAAGTGAACGACCATTGATGATGGACGGACATAGATATAATCAAGTAGAGGTTATTGTACATGAATGGCATATCTAAACGCTACAAAAAAAAAAAGATCAGTGACAGTGTTTTATTCGCCTGTTAGCCATGTAATGTAAAGCCTCCTCTACAGCCAAAGAAGCGCCAGTGAGTACAGAGCTTCTGCGATTTTAATTTTCGAAAAAAAACGGCTTTTGTTACTGCTGCTCTGTGACGAGTGATGCCAATTGTCTGATGCTACTATTACTGCTGCGAGTTGTTGTTATTTTTGTTGCCAATATTGTAAATAACAAAACACTTAACCGGTTTATAAAAACATCCTTGACACAAAAACCCCTACAAATGCTATTAGTATTTATCGAACAAAAAATAAGAAGAAGCATCCATAGCCACTGCCGCAACCGGAGTAACAAAGCAGCAAACAAGAGCTCCATCGCATCCAGCAGCAACAACAGCATTACACAAAAACCCAATGATGATCATCAACAACATGATCATGGTGATAATCATAATAATAATAATAACAATAATGTCAATGGTTATAGCTGTGATGACAATGATTTCAATGCGTAAACTCCCCAACACGCACGGTGCATTTTTAATAGCCCCTCATTCACAACTTATCGTCGCTAGAAGCTTAACTCCATTAACAACAACCTGATATAGTGCAGCCAGTATTTTTGCCTATATGTTATATGCCCAATCAACATAGTCCATCATTGTTAACATCAGATTTTTTGATATGCACTGAATATGATAATGAATTGGTTAAATACCAAAATGACCAATACAGCAAACCGATAAGAGCGAACATAAAGGTGTGTGTACAACGGAAATGTTGGTCATTTACCTTTGAGTTTTTATGAGCCTTCTTTTGTAAGATTTGGATTTGCAGGTATAGGTGTATGTGTGAAAACCAATTCATTATAATGATAGGTTGTTATCACAGAGAACCACAAAAAAAATGTCTAGAAATTTACATATCTAAAGAGTTTTTTTTTTGGTTTCCTATTGGATAGTTTATGAATTTCCCATTGATGGTCTTTTTTCGCCTAAGTAATAAGAAATCTTTACCAACAAGAGGAGATTTAGTCCATTGACCAAAAAATGTTAAGCCTAAATGCTTTTTCATTGAGTTCACAACAATGATAAACGGGTAGTCATGTATGTGTCTAAAGTATTTTTTGTTTTTAACACTACTTCATTGGTAAATGCATTGTGAATAACTTCTATGTAATATTCCGTTGAGCTTGTATGAGGGTGTCCGTTTGTGTGTGTGACTATGTTTTTGATAATATATTTGAATCTCTTGAAGCTTAATGTCTTCATTAATCTTTCTATGAGCCATATACAAGTAGCTAGCTGTGCGCATATATGTTTAAATTTACACTTTAAATGCAAATGGTTTGAAAAAAAAAACAAATTTTGAAATTTTTCTATTTTATATTCATTCATCGTGTAAATTGTGATTTATGTCTTATGTCTTAATTTTTTTTCTTTTTGTCTAATTTTAGATGAAAGTCACCTTGGTATTAGCTGCATTCTGTGTGGCAGCATCATATGCTGAACCAGCCATTAGTCAAGCCAGAAGTACCACCACCACCTCCACAAAACCAGGCAGATTTTTATCACTGCCCAATCCCGCCAAATGTGCCAGCCGTAAGTACAACAAATAAATATAAATTTAGCGAAAAAAGAAATAAATTAATTTAATTTTATAAAAAAAAATAAAAAAAAATTATTATAAGCATTAAACGGCTTAATTCAAGATAGGCCAGACATTGAATTAATTAAGATTCTTTGCTTGAATTCAGTATTCTGTTTATTAAAAAATACTAAATATAAGCAATTCATACTTAGAACTGAGAAACCAAATTTCCAATGAAGACGATTTCACTTCTAAGTTTTGGGAGATTTACTATAAAAATGACTATATTTACACGCAAAAAAAAAAAAACGTTTGGAAAACATGTACCGAAAACGTTTTTCTTTTGTTAGAGTTTTTTGAATCTCTTCGAAAATTTTAAACTTTTATCACCAAAAAAATTCGTTTGTTACAAAATTTTTATTTTTTCAATAAAAAAAATATTTTTGAACCAACAACACAGTCCATTTCGTTTATATCAAGCACTGTTCTTTTCTGACTTTAAGTCTATAATAAGACACATTTTACAGTTTCATAGTAAAAATTTAATATAGTAGTATGTAATGTTGAACATCTTTTCGGAATCTTTCGAACATATCTGGAATATATGTAAAAAAAAAACTTTTTGAGTTCGTCGAAGCAGGGCTCGAACCCACGACCCTGGCATGTCAAGGCGGACGTAGCAACCCACCTGCTCCACGGCTGCCCAACTAAAATGTTTGTTTCTGTTAAATAAAGTTTGTTTAATCGGCTAGTGGGCGCCGCAAGCTATGCTATATTAATATAACTTATATGGATAGTTAGCTATTGATGCCAATAACAGCTACGTAGCTCAGTGGATAGTGTGCTGGCTTACAAACTGCATAGTCTGCGGTTCGATTCCCCGTCCAGGCGAAAGGTAAAATTCTAAATTTTGTTTGTATTACAGAAAAAGGCGCTAAGAACTAAAAAACCTCGTGGAAGTGAGAAAGATGTGAGGGAAAATGCAATTAGCCAGAAAAGATTGTTTTTTGAGTTAGTCTTTATGAAATTGTTTTTACATTCTTGGAAAAGAGTAAACGTTTATCACAAACAGATATCTGTTCTTCCAAATAAACTTCTTCAGCGAAAAGCAAATTAGAAACGAACTTTGTTTGTCTAAATTCGTTTGGGCAGGAAAGAATTATTTTTTTCGTGTACATGAATTCGTGCAAGGTTAGCATGCCCGCCTTGTATACACAGGGTCGTGGTTCGAACCCAGTTTCGACAAACACCAAAAAGTTTTTCACGCGAGGATTAACCTCCTCAGTAATGCTGACCGACATTTCTGAGTGTTCGGACGCCGTTCGGACTCGGCTATAAAATGTAGGTCCCTTGTCATTGAGCAGGACTCAGTGATAAGGGAGAAGTTAACCACTGGTAAGCCTGAAATATCGGGTTGCCACTATACCTAACCTACATGGAAATCGTCCGTCTATGATTTTTTAACTTGCCTATAAAGCTAAAATGTATGACAAAATAGGAGATCTGTCTTCTTTTGTACCGGGCGAGCTTAAAAATAAAATGGTCGTTTAATTTTTTAATTTTTTAATACATTTCAAAATATGCTATTGCAATTTTTCTTCTTGTTTCAAATATGATTTTTTTTACACTCAAAAAAAAAGGTGAACCTTAAAGCCAATTTTAGTTCATTAATGTTATGTTTTAGTTGAAATTCCACCAAAATGAGAAAGTCTCTTTTACTTAATAATTATTTTGTGTATGCTACACATATTAGTAGTGAACTAAAAAGTGGGAAAATACACAATATGATTCACATATGTAATATATGATATATTTTAATACAAAAATAATTCAGAGTTTTTTAATTTTTGTAAATTTTACCTGCAAATTCAACCATCTGAACTTCGTATGCGCAAAAGAAATTTTGCCAATTTTATTCTTTTCAAACTACGGAAATTTTATTTTACGAACTTTTCTTCAATTTACCCAAAAATATTTACTTATTTTTGTAATATTTCGCACTTGTCAATCAGTTTAGAAAAAAAATGCTAAAACTACTCTCAAAAATAAGTGACATCCTCTATTTCTAATGCGACCATCTTAACTTCGATAAGCACTAAAGTATATTTTTTGCTCAATTTGAACTCAAATTGTTTCCTTTAAAACCTTTTTTCCTTCTCTTTAACAAGTGAAAAAAAATTAAATTATGTCAAATAACATTTTCTGAATTTGTGGAAAAATTGTTAGCTTAATTTTTGTGATATCGGACGTTGATGTCAGCGTTTGCTACTACTGTTTAATTTAAAGATTTTCTCAAAAAATAATCTAAAATTTATCTAATAATCAACCAAAATTTTTCTTCCGGTGGCTTCACTGGTTTTTTTCATGTGTAACCACAAAACCTTTTTCCGGATTATTTTTTGAATTAGTTTCTAAAAAAGTAATGTTAACTTTTTTATTTCCTATTAATTTTTTTGTTTTACTTTGTAATTCTTTCAAATTACTAGTATTGAATTTACAAATCGCCTGCTTTTGAAAATTAAACCCATAATAAAATTCGCTGCTTTGGCTTCCAATATACGTGATGGTGAATAAACTTTCATTGTCGCTTTGTTTTATGACATTCGATTTTAAATGCAGTAGTTTATTTTGCCATACTACGCTATTTTCCTAAAATGGAAAATGTTGCAAGTTTTACTTCTTGTCTTTCAATTTCAATGACATTTGCAATATGTAATTTACGTGAAAATAATAGAGAGAAATGGGGCTTCTACGGGTCTTGCCAATGCTATGAGTCTTGTTGTTTTTTAGCCAACGATTCACATCGAAAAAAGCGTGAAATATTATTACCTTCTATATTTAAAGACCACGCACAACACCACCAATGGGAACATATAGTACAACAACAAGATGAAACTATAATGAACAAATTTTTCCAAAAGGAAACTACACGTATTCCTCAGTTAATACTTTATTTTGAATTAATTAGGCAATTTTCGTTAAATAAATTTATTTTTGTTTTTCGTGTGGAATATAAAACGAATGCTTATTTCAAAAATCATGGGAAAGATAATTTTTCGCCATAGATCTGTAAATCTATTTAATTTTATATTTTTTTTATTTAATTTATGTCTTTATTATTTTTTAATATTTTTTTCTTTTGGAAATTTATTTTTTTTTTTGTTATTTACTATTTGAAGTAATTTTTCTTAGCGCAATTTCATACAATAATAGCTTAAATATTATCAATTTAACTTCTGTCGTAAAACCAAAAGCCAAAAGATTTTCTAATTGCCCACACTGTTCATACAGTGGATCTATATAGCATTATTTAATAATTTTATAGTAACTATTAATCAGTTTTATGAATAGATAAATATCGTTTTGATTTTTTTTTATAAAAATATATCAATGCTGCGTTTTGCGTAATATCCCAATACTCATTGGATCTTAAATGATAGTATAATTGTAGAAACAAAATTTATAATTATTATACATTCATCAATAAACGGAGAGACTTTTCGATGATTAAGTAATTAATTTAATTTTTTTTCTTAAATATTTACCAAACTGTGACTTTCAATACTGAACTCATATTCCCTCGTGCAAAAACAAAACTTTTAGAAGGAAACTAAAAAAAGATTTAATAGCCCGATTTATTGTCGGCCTCACTTAGACTATGCCAGTCATGTGTGGAAGCGGTTAGATAATATAGCCAAAACGAATGCAATTTGTTTTTTGATGCGGATTGAAATTCTCAAATCCCCAAAAATCCAAAAGTGTTTGCTTTGGATGTACATATAAAGAATTATGAACTTTCGTATAGCCATATAAAAAACAAATTGAACTCCAATTATTTCTTTATAAATTTTCTAGGAATTTTTTCGTAGACATTATTTACTAACATTATTTTTATGATATCGCCGTTTGTTAATAAAAAATTAACGCTACATTTGCTTTCCTGTGGTTGGTTCACTTTTGAGTTTAGAAAAATCTTTGTGGCGAAACAAAAAACACCCTCTAATCAAAATTTTCAAAGGAACTTTCTACTGACGACGCGGACAAAAATTTAACTAATAGCCTACACAATTATCACTCAAGATTCATACATTTTCGAGATTTGAAATTACTTTTTATAAGCGCAAATGACAGTGTGAAATTCTATAAAAGTGGATTTTGAAAGTGTAATGTGAATGAGGTATAAGCATTCCTAACAAGACCCTATCTACTATATATACTAAGATTTCCCTACTGGTCATCTATCTACTTACATCAATATTTGCCAGTCTAAAATATGTGTAGGTGGCTATCTGTTATCTATCTATCTTATATTTAGAATTCCTGATTACTATCTGAAAAGAAAGTTAACCCACCAGGTAAGAAAACTTTTGGTTAATTTAGAAAAATTTTGAATATTTTATAGAAAAATTTAAACTAAACAGTATTACAAACCTGCGCATCATGCCAATATCATAAAATACAGTAAATATTTTTCGACAAAATTCAGAAAATTTATTAGACTAATTAATTTTTTTTCACTTGTTAAGAACAAATTTCGTAGTTTTGAAGCGTAAAAAATTTGGAGTTTAAATTGGCACAAGAATGTCTTTAAGTGAGCATACGAATTATATGGACGCATTTTGTAGTAAAGTTACAAATTTAAATAAAATAATTTTAAATAAAAATTGTTAAGAAATACGAATTTAGTAAATCTTTATGCTTAATTTTTGGCATTAATTGTTTTCTGCTTTTTTTAGTTAATTATAACTAATATATGCCAAAAAATTTATTAGTCAGTTAAAGGGAAAACTTTCTCCAAACCATTATAATTCACTTATTGAACTAAAAAGTTAAATTGGCTTTAGCTGAAATAGAGAGTTCACTTTTTTTTTGAGTGTATAAAAACAAAGCTAATTGCCGCACGAATTCTACCTATTTTTTTATATATAAAATGTATTTTTCGGGCTTTAGAGACTCTTCGGTTTTTAATTAATTAACAAAATTCTTTCTCATCTTGGGGTTGACAACATGTGCACAAGGAAAAGAAGACTCAAAATATGAAAGATAATTACATGAATAAATACATAAAAACAGTATGAATTATTAGCTTGGCTGTTCAAAAAACCACAATACAAAAACATTTAATTAAGATAACCTCTCAAAACTTAAAACACCGGCAATAGCTTAAAAAAACCAAAAATGAATCTAATTTAATGACTAGTTGACATAAACGCGTAGTTATTTATTAAACATTTAAATGAATTTTGGAAATTTCAATTTGTGCGTTTTTAGCTTTTTGTGGCTATCTTTGACTAATAGCGAAATACTATTTCTATTTTTTTATTTTTTTTAAGCTTATTTTTCTCTTCTCTTTCTTTGTCATTACAGCAATAAAATACAAAATTTCACTTTGCAAAAACTAATATGACAATTTAATTATATCAGATACTTTGTTTTGCTATTTGATCAATTAGGTTAGGCAATGCCATTTAGCAAATTATATTTTGAATTGATTTCTTGGCTTATATAATTGCCAAAATCCCCAAAGTTAAAAAAAAATGCCAAAAAACAAAATGTTATGCACATATTTAAATGCGATCAATGAACTGCGTCTAAACTTAGCTAAGCTGGGTAAAATCCAAAAAAAAAAAAAAATAAAAATCCCACACAATTTGTTTTGAGACCATCAGCTTCACCTCAGATCCAATTAGGTTTAGATGTGGCCAATAAAGCAAAGAATGATTATTCGACACAAATATACCATCCATAAGCCAATGTAAATTTTTTCTTCAATGATATTTGCAAATGCCTTATGAAATCAAATATTGGAAATATTTTGCTAATTTTATGAGATTCCTTCTCAGACACAATCATTATAAAGCAACATTGCTTGAAAATGTCAATATCTTCTTTAGAATTGGAATAATTGCTCATTGAAAACCAGCATTTTATTTCTTATGGAAAATGCAATGGAAAGCTGGTATGTGTATATGACATACCCCAGACTCATTATCGTTAGTTCACAGAGATTTGGTTTTGGGAATTTGTGTTTTTTTTTATTTTTAACAATTATTATTTTATTAGAATGTATGTCTGGAATCAATGAACTATAATTTTTTAGGGTTATAAGGACTAGAAAGCTAATGGAATGCTGGATATCTAAATAGAAAAAATACATTCTTGCATTTTTATGTGCACTTGTATATAAACAAATAAATAATTAATATATGCCTTGGTATTAATTAGTAAGGCGGATGCGGATAATATGACTTTAGGACCTTGTTCTCGGGGGTTTAAGCCTGCAAATTTTATTTTAACTTCTAAAAATTTATAGCTATTGTTGTTGTTTTTTGGTTATATTGTTAGTTATTGCTCAATTTATATAACCGTTCATTGAACTCTAACACTTGGGGCGGGCGGGGGGGGGGGGGGGGGGGGCGGGGGGGGGGGGGGGGGGGGGGGGGGGGGGGGCGGGGGGGGGGGGGGGGGGGGGGGCTCACACGATTCAAACAAAGAACTCAAAGTACAATAAACCCACAACAAATCCAAACAACATGGCAGAAGGGTTTACAAAATAATTAGCTGGCAGTTTGGGTGGCACGGGGGTTAAATTTTAGGTTGCATCTTTTAGTCTACTTAGATGCTTATCCGTGAATTTTGTTTTTGAAAATTTAATTTTGCAATTTTTTTTCTTAAATATCAAAAATTAGTTATCTTTACTTAAGATTCTCCCTTGTTGTTTTTCTTTATACAGCTTTCAAACAGGGCTAAAGCTTGGCACACATCAATATGTCAATTACCACAAACAAATCACTACATTGTGCAATATTTTCGTTTTTTATTGGTATTTTTGCGTTGGTTTTTCTGTCAGTCTCTTGACGTTGCAAAGATGCCGATCTACACGCAGCGAAGTAAAACCGGCACAATGACCTTTTGCAGGTCGCCATTTAAATTCTAAGAGTTATGACAGCATCTCAATTAGAAATACTTACTAGTATTTTAAGATAGTAATGATGATGATCATTCATCATCATTCCTTCGTAAATAATGATAAATAGGGTATTGTTTTAATGTTTTGTTTTACCCTTTGCATATTGAGAAACAATTATTTAGAATTTTATAGTTGTACAGCATTAGAAATATATGGGGATAAACAAAAGACTTAAGAGACACATGTTAGCAATCATAGGCTATTTAATTTTGAAAAAATAAACTGTGTTACGGAATTTTTAAAGATTGAAATAGAAATGAAAAAAATCATGGCAAAGAAATATAGAGAGGTCATATAAAATCGTTATTCAAAAATGTTTTTTTCCAAATTTATAAAAATGTCGAAATACTCAAAATATATATTTTCGCCCAAATGACGATAAATGAGCATTTTGAATATTTCAAGAAACCTTGAACGTGAACCCTCAAGGATTTTCAAATAGCGGCCTACTAGATTGCGGCGGTTGCTGGTATTATGTAGGACTAAGTATAGTACTGGTAAATTTTTTGAAAGTATACGAAATTTTTCCGCTTTTTGAACCCTTAAATATATCTACCAAAGGAAATAAAAATGATTAGAGACATAATCTTTAAAGAATTCAGAGTTTATATACTCTTTTATAGAAAATGCTTTATAACAAAATGTGTCATTTTGTATGACTATTGTTTTCTTTATGTTTAAGCATAAAAACATACATGTTTACGATTTTTTTGTCAAAAAAATATACCAAATTAGGAAAAAAATAAAAATTTAAACAGTATTTAAAATGTGAGGTGCTCTTAGGTTCTATTAATCGAAAATTCTAAAATTTTATGCTTTATACGAAGTTGTGCGTTCAAAACAAAAGTTTTCCAAATAGCGTGTCTTAAAAGATTATTTAAAAATCAAGTAAGTCATCTCTTTAAATCGCTACAAAACGTACACAACCTAGCAATTGCACGTGGCTATGGTCACTTTTTTGGAACATAGGATGTTTTGCAAGATAGTGCTTTAACGCTGATTTTCTGATTCGCATTTCCTTTCTAAATTTCAAACATGTACATTTATTACAGCAAAGACTTATAATTTAGACGCCATGGTCCAGAGTATATAAGCCTTTTATGCGTTTAATATCTTTTTTTATTTCATTACCATAGCAATCAAAACTGTGTGGATCTAAAATTTATCTAATGTCAAAACTTTTCATTTGGATTCCATTAAGTACTTGTAAATTAAGCTTTTTGAGTCGAATTGATCTATCAATTATTCTAATACATGATTTATGTTTTTTGTTAGAATAAAATTAATGATGGCAACTCCATTTAAATTCTCTTTGTTCTCATTTACAATCCACTGTTTGCTTCTTAAGTCTTTTGTTTGTAATGAAGTTCAAATAATTTAATAGCTAAAAAAATTCTTATAACAAATCAAATTAGGTTCTTCTTTTCGTAGCATTTCCTTAATTGTTAAACCTCTTGGCACTATAAAGCCAACAGGCAGATTATTATTTTCAATCGTATTCAACGCATCAAAAAAATGAATGTCATACAAATGCCCACCAAAATGTGCATTTACCTTGACCTAATTGCGAGACACAAATAAAATTCATGCTTAATGAACTTCAATTATTAATATAAAAAAAAAAGCCGACACTAATAAAATAAAAACCATAACTGCTTTATATCGTATATCAAAAGAAATGCCACCAATTTGTAGAGATATGTCGATATGAATAGAGTGAGAAATACCGCCGGCTCAAACATATACACATCCATATTAATTTTATAATTAAGCACAAAGGGAAAATCGTAAAGTAAAGTGTCATGCACCTCAATGATCCATGGACCGCACATAAACCACTTAAATGCGAAAAAACAACGCGCGCACATACATATACGCACACACGCAACCACACAATATAGTTTAAAATTCCAAAAATCAGGTTAATAGGTAACTAAGCTTTGTTTATACGTTTTTTTATTATTTGCTTATACATTTATTCACATTTACTTGGTTCACTGACTAAATTGCGGCTTGTTGTCTGTCCCATCTGCTGTTGTTAGTTAAATAATACTTAAACATTCATAATTATGTTATGAGTTCAGTTAGTAAAGTTCCATCGCCAATAAATTTAAAATTATTATGGATGATAGCGATATTCAGAGAAGACAAAGTTGGGATTGGGAACAATCAGACCTCAATTCATTCAGCAAAGGCTTAGTGAAGTATGCATGACTGCATAAATAGTGCGTAGACGTATGTTGTATAGGCACTTTGTTCATGTGTACAAGTCAACAAATATATTTTACGATTATGAAGGGATGTAACAAAATATAAATTAATTCATTCATGTGAATGTCTAATACTGGCGTCTGAGTTTTTTGCATTTAATATACATATTTCTTCTCTCTCTCTCTATACATATAAGTGAGAATTGGCCATCGATGGTCGTCTACATTTTGTCCACATTTGGGAGGTTCAGTTATGAGAGATTAATTTTAATATAGCAAAAGTCCCCAGCCAACAGCCTACTTTTGGGAGGTGTATGGTTTTCAGATTATCTAAGTTTGAGAGGTTTCACTGTATATACATTTTCTCTGAGAATTTCTGGCCTCTTTAAATAATACTCCATTAAATTTA
>PGFW01002203.1:0-11316 GCA_003123925.1 Haematobia irritans
TGAACAGTAAGAGAGAAAGTGCCCAATGTCTTTTGCATTGCAGGATAAACATAATGATTCATTCTCTTAATTTCTTCTTCCGTAGCTGACTCTGAGACCTGAAAATTTATTGTGAGATCATATTTATTTGTTTAGTTCCATTAAGTCATCACCAAATTCCATTCCATTCTCTATGTCATAAATATTTTTCAAAGCTTTTCAATACGTTTTCCAAATTTTGAATGTTCATGTATATCAAATTCCTTGATATATTTTCAATGTAATATATCGTATAATTATGGAATAAACAAGTAAATTAAGGTCTAATTCGGACGAAGTCGACTCTTAGTTTGAGCTAAACATAGAATCGGGCAAAACTCGCCACTTCTTGGTATCATCATAATGGACTAAATGGTATTAATGTGCCTGAAATAAGCGGGGTGGCATTATACTAACCTCAACCCTTCGCAGAGGATAACCATGTTCAAAAAATTAATAACATCGAGTAATAATTGAGGTTAATATCTACATTTTTTATGAAAATCGTTACTACATATATATGCGAATTTTCAGGTAGATCAAAAGGCTTTGCTGTGGCAAAGTGTAATGAAAAAAACAATTAATACAATTAGTGATAAAGAATTAAGAGAAGGACTAAAACTCGGGCGAAAACCTGCTAACATGCGCTTATTTCTAACCAGGAAATTTTTACCAAGAAAATCGGAGAAGTTTATATATACGATCTATACCAAAATCTAAACTGTTTAGTTTACATTTCGCGAGGTTTAAGAGCCAAAAGTTTTTGCATTTTTCCATTCCCGAATATTGGAATATTCCCCCATATACTCATTATGTGCAAGATTTTCGGGAAGCGATCAGAGATTTTATCGTTTTCCGTATGCCCTGTGTATCGTAGTCCTTTCTCTTCGGGTACGCTCGCGCCACCGGCTACAACGATTTAACTTGAAATTTTCACATAGTAAGACCCGGCTGCCATCAGTTGTGTAATAGGTTATTCATTCGATACTGGTCGCGGAACAAGAACACACAACCCCACTTTCTCCCGGTTCTCGGGAATTTTTTTTTTCCGACTCTTCGCGCCTCTCTACAAATAACTTCCAACAACACCCCGCCCGCTCCCCCCCGCCACGGTCCATGTTAGGCCAAGGAATTTGAATTTTCATTGAAGTTATCAACAGAAAACTCTGGTAAGGCAATGTCGGAACTGGCACTTACTAGAACATGACGGTTTGTGAAACCTGGGTTAATACTTTCCTCATCAACAATGGATAATTCTTTGTGGACGTTCTACATTGTTTTCTTTTTCCTGAATTTTATCGCGATTTAATAAGCCTCAAGTTAGCTTGTACAATGCATACAAATAAACTTACCTTGAATGTTAGAGACTCCGGTGCGGAAACGCATATTCTCCGTTGGAACGAAACATCAAGAAAGATATTTTATACCTTCCGCGCACTGAAAAAGCATAGTAAGACACGTAGACGCAGCGATCAGGCACCCCATATAGGCAACATATAAAATCGGACAAGTAATCCAAACTGACAAGTCATGCTCAACTACGATAATAAACCTAAAGGATACAAATATCATATTTACCCAAGTTGATTGCTACACTAGAACCTCATTATTTTGCATACTTTGTAGGATGCAATAAATGTCTTATTGTTAGGCTGCATTGAGACGCTGCTTGACGTCCAAATACGATGAGGGTTCGTCAAACATAAAAATGTCACCATCCTGAATACAGACCATAGCAATTGCAAACCGCTGCCAGCTCATCCACCAGACAAGTCAGCAATGTTACGCTCACGTATACTGCAAATAAATCCAACATTTGGCATATTCTTTCTTGGTTTTTGAGCTCATCCTTTTATTTAGCAATTCGATAACCGAACCTCGAACAGCCCTTGGGATTTGATCAACATATTGTGGCTTAACAAGTGCCTTTAGATTGTCTTCAGTATCTTAGTGAAATAGTTTTGCAATCTCAGAACCCGCGGAAATAAGCTAAGATTTCGGTCCAATCCGGGGATCCATATAGGTCCCAAATTGGGTTTTGTTTGCCAGCTAAAAATCTTGTTAAAGCGGTGGATTTGCCTATGACCGTTTTGACCAACAAGACCTAACACTTCTCGCGGGCGGGGGTTGGCAAGCGAGTGCAACTTGAAAGAGTTCTTGCCATACCGATGGGTTGTATGCTTTTTTCAAATTACTCGGTATAGTTAATCGAATCGTAATAGCTTCCAGAGGAGGTGCTTATTTCTGAAAATAGGAACTAATTGCTGCTCTCATTTGGTAGTAGTAATTGTATCTCACCTTCACACAGATACCAGCAACCTATACAAAGTTCTTCCGACAGGACCGCAATTTTCGGATGAAGGACGCAACTTCTATACACAGTTTTCCCATCGCCACAACAGGACAAGCTTTTCTTGCACTCTTCGGCGACAACGTTTTGGTTTACACTTGTTCATCCACTAACAAATTGCAATACGGGTCTGTGTGTCCGCTCTGCCTCGTGATCTTTTCGATCTGCCATGATCTAGAATTTAGGCGAATTATTAACTTTCTCTTACAATATTGTCGACGTCTTCAACAAATTCTCAGTGGTATTTTGAATGTTAGCATTCCCACCACGAAAAATGTATCTGCCTAATGTATATAATAACCTCATTATATTATATTGGTAATGCATTGATAACCGAATTTTTGCCAGGTGTATCGCCAAAACAGTAGATCAACTTTCGCGTAGCACATATATTTTGGGACTATGATTCAGCTAGTTTTGCACAATTTACCTTAAAAGTTTGTATAAAATTGGAAAATTAGGCTCTGAACGCCTGCTGCGTGGCCCGAATGAACAAAAAAGAAAATGTCAAAATAATTCATTGCATTGCAGGCAGGCACGCTTGCAAAAAAACGTACGTCACCTTTGTTGGCTTACAAATAGCGCAACGATGTATTTGTTTACGAAAGCTGTAAATGAAAACAACAGGACAATGAAAAGAAGACAAGGCCTTTAGTAGAGACTAGTTGGCAATTTTCTAATTACAATTCATAACATCTTAGAAATTACTCAAAGTTTTCATTTAAATATAGAGATACAGCATTATATGTTGTCTCAAAGAGATACTTTTTCAATCGGCGTTTTCAAAAACAGAAGATTCTAGCAGTGTCTGCTAAGAGTATGTGTTAGTTCATTAAATTCATGAGGTCCAGCATATTCGATTCTCTGTTTTGTTGAGTTCAGTTCTATTATCGGGCTGACATCAAATTTACCATTGTCTAGTACGCATATGGGAGACATCATTCTTGACGTTTGAAATTCAAGTATGGGTTATTGACTCTCAAATTTTTAAACATAGCAACTAAAAGTGTACTATTTGTATATTCCCTCTTATGGGGAGCACAGTTGTTTGCCATAGTTTTTAAAAGAGCAGTGCCTGTAGAATAATCCTTCGGTAAATTGTACACAATTTTTTTGATTGTGTACTGACTGTAAAGATTTAATAGCATTACACTTCTTTATATCCATAAATAAGTTGAGCTGGCGTCAGGACGAATGAAGTGGATCACAACGCGTAGATATATAGTACTTTCGTATCCGTTTGATAGTTTTGCTTTTGAAATTTTCGCAAGATCCTAGAGGCTAGGACTAAGGTGTGTACGTGAACACGAAATTGTCGTGACTCACGGCAGCCCCGAGTGAGTCGTGAGGCAACGCTGACTGTCAACGGCGTGAGTGCAGCGTGAGAGTGATTAACCAACCCAAATGTCGTGAGGCGTGAGTCAACGAATTTCCGGACAAAAAACACGCTCACGACAACACCGTCAATCCCGGTTAGCTCGAAATAAAATGCTTACGAGTTGCAATTCATTAATAATTTAGCGACACCCTAGGCTGTAGAGTTCTCTATAACGCCTAAATTCAATAAACACCAAAAAACAAAAAAGTTTTATTAACGCTCATCGATTTTTAATCATACTCATGTTTCCTGAATGAATTATTCGCTCGAGTCCAAGAAGGTTTTTAGTGAGTCAGCGACATTTTTCGTGAGTCACCGACCATCTCTTAACAAGATTGTCCGTGCGTGCAGTACCCAAATTTTCTTTCGTGGAGCGTGCGCGTCTCGACAAAATAAAATATCGTGGTAAATGTGTGCGTGAAATAAGATTTCTCGGCGCTCGTGAGTTGTGCTTGAGCAAATCTTTTAGCCTCACGTCGCAACCTTATCATGTATAGGACATCTTTTGACCTCTCAGACGAACGAAAGGCCCTTCGTTTCGGACTATGATAAAAATTTGCCTCAGTAAAAACTTAAAATACCACAAGTGGTTATTCCCTAAAACACTATTGTTCGGTTATGGATATAAAATCTGGATGCATTTATTGTTAATATTATTTTAAATTCACCGATTTTGGACGATTTTTATATAAATGCAAGTGCTTGATTATGAAGATTTTTCTGGGAGAAAGTGGTGCACTTCTTTCTTAAACATCTTTACTCGGCGCTCAGCTCTGCTCTCCCATCTACAGGTTAGGGCTGTTTCTCTTTTACGCCACTGTGACTGCAACCATTTCTGCTACTGAGCTATCAGAACACTCGCGTGAAACTCAGCCCCGGACCGTCGCTAACTTTGCGATAACACGGCTCTATCGAATAGCACATCACCAGTCCGTGCACACAGAGACCCGCGACGCCACCAAACACTCGAGCACTAATATGAGCACGCGACAGACAGAATCTTCAATCGCACAATTTATATGTCCCTCCTTACCAACCAACAACAAATTACACAGAATTATGGTAAGAGAGCATCTTACTACCAATTTAATGTGCCACATGTGCCTGTTCAATGTTATTTAAAAGCTTGTATTACTGGGCTAACTGGTGGTCAGCGCCACACTATTTCCCAATCGTGGAGTCCAGCAACTGGCACCTCTGCGTCACCACCAAACTCGACAACGATATTGATTAGAGGACATAGCAATACCTAATGTTTGGTATAACCACCACTGTATCCTCGCGGACAACTCGCAGTGTAGCAAGCCATTTTCCAGACTGTTTGGAACGCACTGGTGGCTCACCGGACACGTACTTCCTCCAGCGCTGCAGGCCAGCAGACATCCGGCACTTCTGAGCACAAAAGTGACAACGTGATATCTGATTAGAGGGAATGCAAGTACCTCTACAATTTGTAATACCACATCGTATCCTGCGGACAACGCGCCGAGCTGTAGAACACAAAGTTTCTCCAGAAACCTGTTGGACGCCACCTGGTGGTCAGGCACACCGTATTTCCGCCGCTGAGCGCCAGTGAACTGACAAATGAGAGATCTTGTACACACCATGACCAACCTGGATATGCAGTTTAGGTAGAAGTTTGGATCATACCACAGGTATCTGAAACACGCCCAGTGGTAGAACAAAATTTCCGCAGCAAACTGTTGGACGCTACTGGTGGTCTATGACACTATTCCCCAGCGCTGAGGCCAGGAATGGGACTCGCTACACAAAGTGAACGAAAACCTACTAAACCATGTATCTGGAACGCGAGGAGTACTTTGATGTGGCGCATGGTGTTTTCCCCGCCACCCTATCCAATCTCCCTTCGTTCCCCATGATCCCCCCCCGAACGCCGGAGTACCCCCCCCCCAACAAAATTCTCTGACTGGCCCCCCACCCTGGTGGCAGGCAGTATCCCAGGCCCCCCCTCTACCGGCCAACCCCCCTCCGCCCACTAAACCCCCCAACCCGAACCCAGTCCCAACCCTCCATACCCTCCCCTAAACTCACCCCCCCCCCCCCCCCCCCCCCCCCCCCCCCCCCCCCCCTCCCCCCTCCCCATTTGATTTCCCCCCCCGCCCCCCCCCCCCCCCCCCCCCCCCCCCCCCGCCCCCCCCCCCCCCCCCCCAAACTGCCCCCCCCCCCCCGTGACAAATTCCGACTGCTCTTCGTCTCCCCTGCTGGCAGTACAGCTTAATTCAAGCGCTGTAGGCGGAATGGACTTCGTACATCAAAATGACAACGGAATTGAGTAGAGTGACTCAGATACCATACTAATTTTGGTAACCCAATCATTGTTATCGGGAAACTGCCGACGTGAGAACAACATTTTCCAGAAAACTGTTGGACGCACTGGTTGTTCCCAGGCAGTCATTGTCCAGCGTCTGAGCGCATGGGTATTGTGACTTCGTAACAAAAACTTGACATACTGGAACTGGTAGAGGACCATCATACTTTACATATTTGGCTATCCACATGCTTTCTGGAATACGCCGATGTGGTAGAACAAATTCCGAAACTGTTTGACCACTGGTGGTCAGGACACTAGTTTCCCCAACGGTGAGTCCAGGGAATGCGACTCGTACACAAAAATGACAACGGACTTGTATATGGGACTACAATATACCTACTAATTTTGGTATACTCTCACATGTATCTTGGGATAATCGCCGAGGCTGTAGATACCAAAATTTCCCAGAAACCTGTTTGGATCAGTCACTGGTCGGTCAGGACACTATTTCGAAATCGTGGAGTCCGAGAAATGGACTTCGTACATTGACAAAATGGTGACATACGATATTTGATAGATGCGTCAATCATATACCTTACAATTTGTTAATACCACATGTTATCTTAGGGAAACTGCCGAGTGTAGAACAAAATTTCCAGAAACTGTTTGTGACGCCCACTGGTGGTCAGGACAGTAATTCAGACGCTGACCAGGCCAGGCCAACATCGGACTTCGTACACAAAGATTGACAACGGTATTTGGTATAGACGGCATTCAATACCTACAATTTGGTTACACACATGTATCTCTGGGATAACGCTCGAGTGTAGAACAAAACTTTTACCAGAAACTGTTGGACGCACTGGTCGTGCAGGCACTATTTCACGCGCTCGAGGCCAGGAATGATCTTTCGTTTACACTAAAAAGTGACAACTCTTCTTGGAACTGTGTACGAGGGCTCGGATACATACACATTTCGCATACACTGACGGACGCTCGAGTGTAGACACAATATTGTTCATACTGTTTGGTCGTCACTGCCGTCAGCATATTTTCAGCTGCTCAGTTGGGACTTCCTACACACTTGACACGGTATATTGTTAGGACATCTACTACAATGTTTCTGATTATCATATGTATTTGAACCGTCTACAGAATTCTCAACTTGGTTATACCCTGATGGAAACGGCCGATTGTTAGAGAAGCAAAATTTTCCAGAAACTATGTTGGACGGGTCACGTTTGTTCCTCGGTGGTCAGGACACTAATTTTCTCAGCGCTTGAGGCCAGGAATGGATTTCGTACACTAAAAGTGACAAACGGATTATTGATAGACGGGCCATTACTATACCTAGAATTTTGGTATACCCACATGTACTCTGGAAACGCCGAAGTGCTAGAACAAATAATTTCCAGAAACTGTGGATCGCACTGGTTGGTTCATTGACAGATATTCCAGCGCTGAGATGCAGGACATGGACTTCGTACATCAAAAGTGACAACGGATATTGATAGAGTGTATCATACCTACCAATTTTGGTAATATCCTACATGTATTCTGGAAACGTCCGCAGTGTAGATACAAAATTTTTCACAGAAACTGTTGGACGCCACTGGTTGGTCAGGTACAGTATTTCCAGCGCTTGAGGCCAGGAACGACTTCGTACACAAAGAACTGACAACGTGAACTCATGCGCTAGCGGGCATCAATACCTACAATTTGGCTATACCCACATGTATCTGGGAAACGCGAGTGTTAGAACATAAAATTTTTCTCCGAAATGTTGGATCAGCACTTTGGTGGTCAGGATCCAGTATTCTCAGCGCTGCCAGGCCAGGAATGGGACTTCGTCAACAAAATATGACAACGGCGAATTTGGTAGAGGACAGTCAAATACCTACAATTTGGTATAACCACATGTGTTGGGAAACGCCGAGTGTTAGAACAAATTTTCCAGAAAACCTGTTGGACACTGGTGCAGGACCACTGTTCCACGGAGTCACTAATTCCTCAGTCGAGTCTAGAGAGGACTTCGCTACACAAAAGTGACACACGGATAGTTTTGATAGAGGACATCAATACCCTACTAATTTGGTAATCCAACATGTATCTGGGAAACGCCGAGTGTAGAAACAAAAATTCCACAAATACTGGGACCCGTCGTGGACGCACTGGTCGTCAGGACAGGCTATTTCCTAGCGGCTGAGGCAGGCAATCCCGCGACTCTCGTCACACACAAAGTGACAACGGCACTATTGATAGAGGCATCAAATACACTACAATTTGGTATACACACCATGCTATCTGGGACCAACGCCGAGCTGTATGAACAAGAACTTCTTCTAGAAAACTGTTTCGGACGCCACTGGTGGTCAGGACAAGTAATTTCAAACGTCTGAAGCCAAAAATAAACATTTAAACACACGGCGGAAAAGGAAACATAAACTTAAAATGGGATTCAATAACTTAAATTCTTTCATATGTACAAAGATCATTTATGTCACAGTATAATTACATTATTAATATCATGTTTTTATACCCCTCACATCGTAGGATGGGGGTATACACTTGACTTTTGTCATTACCGTTTGTAACACATCGAAATATTGGCTCTAAGACCCCATAAGAGTATAATATATTTTTGGGTCGTGGTGAAATTCCTGACGTCGATTTAAGCATGTCCGTCCGTCTGTTGAAATCTCGACGCTAACTTGCCGAATCGAAAACAAGCTATTCGACTTGAAACTGGCTCGTGTGGCAACAAGTAGTTGTTATCGATGTTAGGTCGCGATGCGTATTTGAAATGCGGCCATAATCGCTCTCACCTTTTACGTGATAGCCCGCATATAACGGACCCCTCAGATTTGGGCTTGTGAGCCCCTGCTAACAGAAGCATCTATTCCCATGCGCCCATCCGGCTGAAATTTGCGTTAACAATGGTGTTGGTATATGGTTCTCATAACAACCGATGCAAACAACTATGGTCCACATCGGTCCATAATTATATATTAGCCGCCCATATACACCGATCCCAGATTTGGGTTCCGGCAGCCCCTCAAAGAGGAGCCAAAATTCATCCGATCCGGGCCTGAAATTTGGTACATGATATTGGTATAATGGTCTCTAACAACCATGCAAAAGTTATGGTCCACATCCGGTCGATAATTATATATAGCCCCATATAAACCGATCCACAAGATTTGGCTGCGAACGTCCTCAAGAGAAGCAAAATTTCATACCCAATCGCGGATTGTAATCTGTGGAAGAACATGCGTTGTTGAGTATACTGATCTTTACACGTGCCAGAATTGGAGTTCATATCGGTCCATCTAATTATATACTAGCCCGCATATAAACGTCTCTCCCCAGATTTGACCATCCGGAGCCTTCTTGGAGGAGCAAAATTCATCCGAATCCGGGTTCCAAAATTAGGAACGTGGTGTTAGTATATGGTCGCTGAAAAAACGAACCATACCAAAATTGGGTCCAAATTCACCAGCAAAAATAATTGGATGAGCCATATCGTTCATAATCATCGGTTGCCACTAAGAGCCACACAATAGTCTCTGACCAAAAATTTTATTTCATATAGAAAATTTGTCAAAATTTCTTTCTTATAGAAGAATTTGTCAAAAAAATTTTATATTCTATAGAAAATTTTGTGAAAAGTTTTATTGTCTATAGAAACATTTTGTTAAAAATTTTATTCTGTAGGGAAATTCTTTGTCAAAGAGATTTTATCTTAGTCTAATGTTGTCAAACTGTAATCGTATATACGTATTGGATCGCATCTTTTTTGATTCAATATCATAACCACGTATGGTACTTAACATAGGTTTTAGAAGATGGTGTTAGGAGGTTTTTCAGATACCCATTCGCCATCGGCCAAGCCCGTCACCGCAACTTAAGTAATTCGATTGTTGGGCCATCTGCAGTTGCTTTAAACGAATTTCTAAGCCAATCGCCACTGATGGAAGGGCTACATAAGCTTCGGCGCCTGCGCCCTGCGAACTATCTCTACAGGCCTCAGTATAATCACTTCGTTTCTTTCTCAACTAACTCTGATTGTTACGACAATGTCGATCGTGCAAAGGTGTGCCTTCAGTTTAACAGCACGCTGCTCTCCTCGAGAGTCTATCTTGGTAAGACCTTGCTCAACAGTGCTCTACTAACACATAAACACAAATGGCGGAGCCATCAACAGTGTCATGTAACAATTCCATGCATGATGTGTAATGCGCTAGTTTGCATACTTGAAAGAGGCTCATTACAGTCTATTTTTGTTTTTAAAGACAAACCAGTTTCTGGAAATTCTTGTTCTACACTCGGCGTTTCCCAGATACATGTGGTATACCAAATTGTCAGGTATTAATGCCTCTACTCAAACTTGCTCGTGTGTCACTTTTGGTTACGAACGTTCATTTCCTGCGCTCAGCCCTGACAATAGCTGTCCTACCACCAGTGCGTCCAAAGTTCTGGAAATTTGTTCTAACACTCGGCGCCTTTCCAGATCACCATAGCCTGGTATACCAAAATATGTAGGTATTGATACCTCTCATCAATGACTCCGTTTGTCACTTTTGTGTACGAAGCTTCATTCTGGCCTCAGCGCTGGATAAGTCTTGTCGCTGCACCACAACAGTGCGCGTCCAACAGTCTTTCTGGAAAATTTTGTCTCTTACGCTCGGCGTTTCCCCAGATGACAGTGTGGTCATAGACCGATAATTGGTAAGGTATTGATTGCCCAGCTCTATCACATACTTCCGTTGTCACTTTGGTGTACGAAGTCCATTCCGTGGCCTCAGCGCTGCCGTAATTAACTTGTCCTGACACCAGTTGCGGTCCAACAGTTTCTCGGAAAAATGTTGTTCTACACTCGGGCGTTTCCCAGGATACATGTGCGTGTAACAAATTGTAGGTATGTAGATGTCCTCTATCAATATCACGGCTTGTCACTTTTGTGTGTAGCGAAGTTCCATTTCATGACTCCACATGGGAAATAGTGTCCTGTACCGCCGAGTACCCAGTAATAGACCAGACATAAATAAACATATTGAACGAGGCCACATGTCGGCACACTTAAAATTTGCTAGGTAAAGATGTTCTCTACCAGTATTTCTGTGTAAGAAAATCGGTTGTTTTTAAGCCAACGATATACATAAATTTCATTACAATATTCTGTCTGTTCGTCCTCCAATATTTAATAATTCAGTTTTTTTTCAGTCCTCTGTGGCACCAAACCGCTGTTATTTGTCTCGATAACCCTCGTTGATCGAAATTACAGAGACGTCGCTAACT
>PGFW01002203.1:15111-27475 GCA_003123925.1 Haematobia irritans
ATGCGATCAATCCATGCTCAGTGTCGGACCAGTTGACATTAAAACGCTAAAAATGTCATTATCAACGCTCAAAAAATGTACGAAAGATTATATTTTGGTGTTCTTAGTGCTGTTACGCCTTTATTTTTATCGATTCACATTCTTGGTACTAAATATGAAGAAAGCTAAAAAATTAGAAAAACCTGAGTTTATTAAAGTTAACTACAAATTGAAATTTTACAAATGGGACCGATGATTGAAAACGAATGGATTTGCACTATTAGCCGATAAAATTAAGTCGTTCTCTCATGCAACATCACTGCTTTTTGCTTATTATACGTGCAAATGCGTAAGCTTACTTCCATCGTCTTCCAAAAGAAGAAATTGGCGGATCCGTTTTGTTGCTTCCTGTAAAAAAAGGTATTTGGTTAAAAAATGATTTTTAATGAAGAGAGTAGAAAACTCACCTTTTACAGAATTGTTTTTGTTGATGCAGGCCTGAAATTTCTATTGGATCACAGTCGGAATGTAATGCCCAACAATTCCAAGAAGCGGTTCATACCATTCAACAATTGATGAGGAGAATAAGCCGTAGTCTGAACCGAAGGTTGGCCTCAAGACAAATAACGACAATCGGCCAAGTATGTTTGGCCATACATGAAATCGTGTTCAACTACAAAACCAGTCCTCTTGGCGTGTAAAATGTAGCTAATGGGAATATTTTCGTATAGTTTATATTCATACCTTCAACATTTTAATATAACTTACCGTTTTATTACTTT
The DNA here is from genome assembly GCA_003123925.1 of Haematobia irritans. NCBI lineage: Eukaryota > Metazoa > Arthropoda > Insecta > Diptera > Muscidae > Haematobia > Haematobia irritans. The sequence goes on from PGFW01002203.1 coordinate 15,873, forward strand.
CGCAGCGACGCAACGTTGTTCAGAGTCCCAGAGGGGTATGCAGAGGGCTCATGCGATTAAGTAGACATCAGCAGGTTTACCCAAACATAATACCAAAGCTACACGTTGCAATTCACCACCAGATAAATTTTGTACTTCTTGGTCCATAATTTCTTCAATTTTCATGGGTTTCATAACATCAGCTACAAACTGTGGGTGAACATAAGCATCACGGATTTTATCGTGGAGCAAATGTCGTACGTGGTTTTGGAATTTCGGTGATATCTTTTGTGGCTTATACGATATATTTAGCACAGGTAAGTCAACTTGCGTATCCGGTTGCAGATTACCGGCCAACATACGAATGAATGTAGTTTTTCCAGTACCATTCTCACCAAGTAATACCAAAAATGTTCAGATCACTGAAGTGTCCCTCTTGAACAGTAAGAGAGAAAGTGCCCAATGTCTTTTGCATTGCAGGATAAACATAATGATTCATTCTCTTAATTTCTTCTTCCGTAGCTGACTCTGAGACCTGAAAATTATTGTGAGATCATATTTATTTGTTTAGTTCCAATAAGTCATCACCAAATTCCATTCCATTCTCTATGTCATAAATATTTTTCAAAGCTTTTCAATACGTTTTCCAAATTTTGAATGTTCATGTATATCAAATTCCTTGATATATTTATCAATTGTATATATCTATATTAGGGATAAACAAGTAAATAAGGTCTAATTCGGACGAAGTCGACTCTATTTGAGCTAAACATAGAATCGGGCAAAACTCGCCACTTATGGTATCATCATAATGGACTAAATAGTATTAATGTGCCTGAAATAACGGGGTGGCATTATACCTAACCTCACCCTTCGCAGAGGATAACCATGTTCAAAAATTAATAAACATCGAGTAATAATTGAGGTTAATATCTACATTTTTATGAAAGTCGGTTACTACATATATATTTCGAATTTTCAGGTAGATCAAAGGCTTTGCTGTGGCAAAGTGTATGAAAAACAATTAATACAATTAGTGATAAAGAATTAAGGAAGGACTAAACTCGGGCGAAACCTGCTAACATCGCTTATTTCTAACCCAGGAAATTTTTACCAAGAAAATCGGAAGAGTTATATATACGATCTATACCAAAATCTAAACTGTTTAGTTTACATTTCGCAGGTTTAAGAGCCAAAAGTTTTGCCAATTTTCCAATTCCGAATATTGGAATATTCCCCCATATACTACAGTTATGTGATAAAATGATTTTTTCGGGACAGGATCCAGAGATTTTATCTTTTCGCGTTCCACTCCCACTGTGGTATGTTAGTTTGTATTTCGGGTACGCTCGGAACGGCTAAACCCGATTTAACTTTGAAATTTTCACATAGACTAAGACCCGGCTGCCAATAACACCGTCCTCCGCTCGTACCACTCCAGGTCTCACCTTCACTCTCGCATACTGGCTCGCGCCGCACACCAAGAACACACAACCCCACTTTCTCCCTTCTTCGCCGAATCTCTCTCTTCCCTCCCTCCTCTCCACTCTTCGCGCCTCTCTACAAATAACTTCCCAACAACACACCCGTCCCGCCCCCCTCCCCCCCCCCCCCGCCCCCCGACGGTCCATGTTAGGGAAGAGCCAAGGAATTTGAAATTTTCATTGAAGGTTATCCAACGAAAAACTTGGTAAGGCAATGTCGGAACTGGCACTTACTAGAACATGACGGTTTGTGAAGCCTGGGTTAATACTTTCCTCATCAACAATGGATAATTCTTTGTGGACGTTCTACATTGTTTTCTTTTTCCTGAATTTTATCGCGATTTAATAAGCCTCAAGTTAGCTTGTACAATGCATACAAATAAACTTACCTTGAATGTTAGAGACTCCGTGCGGAAACGCATATTCTCCGTTGGAACGAAACCATCAAGAAAGATATTTATACCTTCGCGCACTGAAAAAGGCATAGTAACGACACCGTAGCATCCGGGCACCCCATATAGGCAACATATAAAATCGGACAAGTAATCCAAAACTGACAAGTCATGCTCAACTACGATAATAAACCTAAAGGATACAAAATATCATATTTACCAAGTTGATTGCTACATAGAACTCATTATTTTTGCATACTTTGTAGGATGCAATAAATGTCTTATTGTTAAGGCTGCATTGAGACGCTGCTTGACGTCCAAATACGATGAGGGTTCGTCAAACATAAAAATGTCACCATCCTGAATACAGACCATAGCAATTGCAAACCGCTGCAGCTCTCCACCAGACAAGTCAGCAATGTTACGCTCACGTATATGCAATAAATCCAACATTTGGCATATTTCTTCTTGGTTTTTGAGCTCATCCTTTTTATTTAGCAATTCGATAACCGAACCTCGAACAGCCCTTGGGATTTGATCAACATATTGTGGCTTAACAAGTGCCTTTAGATTGTCTTCCAGTATCTTAGTGAAATAGTTTTGCAACTCAGAACCCCGGAAATAAGCTAAGATTTCGGTCCAATCCGGGGGATCCATATAGCGTCCCAAATTGGGTTTTTGTTTGCCAGCTAAAATCTTTAAAGCGGTGGATTTGCCTATACCGTTTTGACCAACAAGACCTAACACTTCTCCGGGACGGGGGATTGGCAAGCGATGCAACTTGAAAGAGTTCTTGCCATACCGATGGGTTGTATGCTTTTCCAAATTACTCGGTATATTAATAATCGTAATAGCTTCAAAGGGGCATTTCTGAAAATAGGAACTAATTGATGCTCTCATTTGGTAGTAGTAAATTGTATCTCACCTTCACACAGATACCACAACCTATACAAAGTTCTTCCGACAGGACCGCAATTTTCGATGAAGGAGCAACTTCTATACACAGTTTTCCCATTCGCACAACAGGACAAGTTTTCTTGCACTCTTGGCGACAACGTTTTGGTTTACACTTGTCATCACTAACAATTGCAATACGGGTCTGTGTGTCCGTCTCCTCGTGATCTTTTCGATTGGCCATGATCTAGAAATTTAGGGAATTATTAACTTCTCTTACAATATTGTCGACGTCTTCAACAAATTCTCAGTGGTATTTTGAATGTTAGCCATTCCCACCACGAACAATGTATCTGCCTGATGTATATAACCTCAATTATATATATTGGTAATGCATTGATAACCGAATTTTGCCAGGTGTATCGCCAAAACATAGATCAATTCGCGTAGCACATATATTTTGGGACTATGATTCAGCTAGTTTTGCACAATTTACCTTAAAAGTTTGTATAAAATTGGAAAATTAGGCTCTGAACGCCTGCTGCGTGGCCCCGAATGAACAAAAAAGAAAATGTCAAAAATAATTCATTGCATTGCAGGCAGGCACGCTTGCAAAAAAACGTACTATCTTTGGGTTACAAATAGCGCAACGATGTATTTGTTTACGAAAGTGTAAATGAAAACAAAGGACAATGAAAACAAAGGACAAAGGCCTTTAGTAGAGACTAGTTGGCAATTTTCTAATTACAATTCATAAACATTTAGAAATTACTCAAAGTTTTCATTTAAATATAGAGATACAACATTATATGTTGTCTCAAAGAGATACTTTTTCAATCGGGTTTTAAAAACAGAAATTCTAGCAGTGTCTCTAAGAGTATGTGTTAGTTCATTAAATTCATGAGGTCCAGCATATTCGATTCTCTGTTTTGTGAGTTCAGTTCTATATCGGGCTGACATCAAATTACCATATTGTCTAGTACGCATATGGGAGACATCATTCTTACGTTTGAAATTCAAGTATGGGTTATTGACTCTCAAATTTTTAAACATAGCAACTAAAATGTACTATTTGTATATTCCTCTTATGGGGAGCACAGTTTTTGCATAGTTTTTAAAGAGCAGTGCTGTAGAATAATCCTTCGGTAAATTGTACACAAATTTTTTTGATTGTGTACTGACTGTAAAGATTTAATAGCATTACACTTTTTATATCCATAAATAGTAGTGGCGTAGACAAAATGACAGTGGATCAAAGCGTAATATAGTAGTAGCTTCGTATCCGTTGATAGTTTGCTTTTGAATTTTCGCAAGATCCTAAGGCTAGGCTAAAGGTGTGTACGTGACACGAAATTGTCGTGACTCACGCGTGAGTCGTGAGCCACGCTGACGTCAACGGCGTGAGTGAGCGTGAGAGTGATTAACCAACCAAATGTCGTGAGCGTGAGTAACGAATTTCGGAAAAAACACGCTCACGAAAATAATCCCGGTTACGAACATAAAATGCTTACGAGTTGAATTCATTAATAATTTTAGCGACATCCTAGGTGTTAAGAGTTTTATAACGCTAAATGTCAATAAACACCAAAAAACAAAAAAGTTTTATAACGCTCTCGATTTTAATCATACTCATGTTTTCAAAATTATTCGTGAGTCACGAGGTTTTTAGTGAGTCACGACATTTTTCGTGAGTCACGACATTTAAAAGATTGTCGTGCGTGAGTACAAATTTTCTTTTCGTGAGCGTGGGTCCTACAAAAAAATATCGTGCGTAAGTGTGCGTGAATAAGATTTCTCCGCCGTGAGTGTGCTTGAGCAAAATTTTACTCACGTGCACACCTATATTATAGGCATCTTTTGACGTTTCAGACGAACGAAAGCCTTCGTTTCGGATATGAAAAATTTGCTGTAAAACTTAATACCAAAGTGTTTATTCCCTAAACACTATGTTGGTTAGGATATAAAATCTGGATGCATTTATTTTAATATTATTTTAAATTCCGATTTTTGGACGATTTTTATAATGCAAGTGCTGATTATGAAGATTTTTTCGGGAGAAAGTGGTGATTTTTCTTAAAATTTTATTGGTAGCTCTGCTCTCCATCATACATTAGGGCTGTTTTCTTTTACGCACTGCGATGCAACATTTTGCTATGAGCTATCCAGAACACCTGCGTGCAGATTCCAGCCCGACGCGTCGCTAATTTGCGATAAACACGGAGTCTATCGCAAATCAACCAGGCTGACACACGAGACCCGACGCCACAAAACTCGAACTAATATGAGCACCGGCACAGACAGCATATCTTCAATGAACATTTATTGTCTCCTAAACCAAACAACGAATTTACCAAAATGATGCGTAGACGAGCATCTTACTCAATTTAAGTGCCACATGTGCCTGTCAATGTTATTTAAAGCTTGTATTTACTGCGGCTAACTGGGTGGTCAGCGCAACACTCATTTCCCAATGTGGACTCCAGGCAATGCGCACTTGCGTCACCACAAACTGACAACTGGATATTTGATTAGAGGACATACAATACCTAAGATTTGGCTAATAACCACACTGTATCCTGGGGACAATCGCAGTGTAGACAACCATCTTTCCAGAAAACTGTTTGGAACGCACTGGTGGTCGCGCCACAGTACTTCCCTCCAGCGCTGCAGCCAGGACACGGCACTTCTGTAGCACAAACAGTGACAACGGAGTATTGATTAGAGGGAATGCAATACCTGTAGCAATTTGGTAATACCACTGTATCCTGGGAAACGGCCGCACGTGTACCGAACACCAAATTTCTCCAGAAAACTGTTGGACGCCACTGGTGGTCCCAGGCACACGTATTTCCCGCGCTTGAGCCGCCATGGAATGAACTTTCGTACCAACCATGACAACTGGACAGCGATCTTTCATGAGAGTGGTATCAATGTACCGTACAAGTTGGATACACATTATGGAACCGCACGTCGGTGTAGAACAAAATTTCCGAGAAACTGTTGGACCGGCACTGGTGGTCTATGGACACTATTTCCCACGGCTCGAGCCGCCAGAATGGGACTCTCGCGTACACCAAAGATGAAACGGTATGATAGAGGAAATTACCCTTATTCTAGATATCCACCATGTATCTGGGAAACGCCGATGAGTAGAACAAAAATTTCTTCCATGAAACTGTTGACGCACTGGTGGTGGCGTTTCGGTCTGCCCCACGCGCATGGACTCCTCCTCACCTAAAGTCACCGATCCATCCCCCCCTCCCCCCCCCCCGACAGGCCCTACTCATCAACTATGTATCCACCGCCCCCCCCCCCCCCCCCCCCCCCCCCCCCCCCCCCGTCCCCCCCCTCCCACAAGTTTTCGCACTGCCACCCCCCCCCCCCCCCCCCCCCCCCCCCCCCGTGTCACCCCCCTTTCCAACCTCTTTGCTTCCGCCACTCGTCATACGCTTTTTTCCACGCGTACCGGCCCCCCCCCCCCCCCCCCCCCCCCCCCCCCCAGGCTCGTCATCACTACCGCTAGACCCCCCCCCCCCCGACATCGGACCACTATTCCCCCCCCTGGTAATCCACATATCGGATCTCCCTGACAAATTCCAAAAACTTTGACGCCGGTGTCCTCGCGACATGCATGTCAGCGCACTGAGCGTCATGGGTAATTGTGACTTTGTACACAAAAATTGACAACGGATATGATATGAATGTACTCAATTACCTTTGTACAAGGTTTTGGTATCCCACAGCATTGCTGGAATACGCCGACGTGTAGAACACATATTCCCAGAAACTGTTGGACTCACTGGTGTCAGGACAGCTATTTCCTCCACGTGTGAGGTCCAGGATATGGACTTTCGCTCAACAAAAATGACAACGGAACCTGATAGAGGACTATCGAATACCTACTAATTGGTATACTTCTCACATGTATCTGGAATGAAATCGCCGAGTGTAGAACAAAATTTCCCAGAACCTGTTGGACGTCCAACTGGTGGTCAGGACACTATTTTCCAGCGCGAGGCCAGGAATGCGACTTCGTACTTTGACATATAATAGTGACATACTGAGTTGATTTGTAGAGCGGCAATATATACCTACAATTTTGGTATACCAACAGTTGTGTTATCTTATGGGAAAACGCCGAGTGTAGAACAAAATTTCAGAATACTGTTGGTACGCGCCACTGGTCGGTCAGGCACGTATCTTCAGACGTGAGCTCGCCCAGGAACACGGACTTCGTACACAAAGATTGACAACGGATATTTGAGTAGACGGCATTTCGAATACCTTACAATTTTGGTTAACATCCATGTATCTGTGGATAACGCTCGAGTGTAGAACAAAATTTTTCCAGAAACTGTTTGACGCACTGGTGCGTCAGGACACTAATCTTCACGCGCTGAGGCCTAGGAATGTGATCTTCGCTTTACAAGTGACACGGAGTATAACATCAAACTACAATTCTTATACCAGTTCCTGGAACGCTTTGTGTAGAACAAACTTTGTTACACGACATACTTTGACCGCACTGTTCACATTTGTATTTTCCAGCTGAGGCCAGGAATCGGATCTTCGTTACCCAAAATGCTTTGAAGGTTAACTGGTATAGATCTATATAATTCCATGATTTACATTTGGTTTATCACATGTATCTGGGAAACGCCGAGTTAGAAGCAAATATTTTCCAAGAAACTGATTTGGACGGGATCACTGGTTTGTCTTCCTGTGTCAGGACATCTATTTCTCAGCGCCTGAGGCCAGGATAATGGATCTTCGCATACAGCAAAACTGACAAACGGATATTTGATAGGGAGCATGATATACTACAATTTGGTATACCACCATGTATCTGGAAAACGCCGAAGTGTGACAAGGAATTCCGAAAGGTTTACACATATCTAAAGCCATGTGACAATTTTCCAGAAAACTGTTGGACGCAGCTGGTGGTCAGGAGCAGATAATTTCAGCGCTTGAGGCCAGGAATGGATTCGTACACAAAGTGACAATCGGATATTGATAGAGGCATACCTACTACCTAAATATTGGGTAATACCTACATGTATTCTGGAAACGTCGAGTGCTAGAACAAAAATTTTCCAGAAATCTGTGACTGCACTTGGTTGGTCATTGACAGTACTTCCCAGCGCTTGAGGCCCAGGAAGGACCTTCGTTACACAAAAGAACTGACAACGGCAATATCGACTAGCAGGGCACAATACCTACCAATTTTGCATACCACATGTATCTGGAAGACGCCGAGTGTAGAACTAAAATTTTTCACAGAAAACTGTTGGACCAGCCACTGGTGGTCCAGGAATCCAGTATTCCAGCGCTGCAGGCCAGGAAATGGACTTCGTACACCAAAATAATGACAACGCGAATCTTGGTAGAGGCATCAAATACCACAATTTGGTATACCCACATGTATTGGAAAACGCGAGTGTAGACACAAAATTTTTCCGCAAATGTTGGACACTGGGTCAGATCCACTGGTATGTCCAGCGATACTACCTCCCGACGTGGGTCCAGGAATGGGACTTCGTACACAAAATGACAACGACTGGAGGGACATTGTCAATGGACCTACAATGCTATTGGTATAACCACATGTTCTGGGAAACGCGAGTGTTAGAACACAATTATCTCCAAAATACTGACCTGCTTGGACGCACTTGGCGGTCAGGACACTATTTCCTTCAGCCAGCTGAGGCCAGGAATCCGGACTTCGTCACACACAAAGTGACAACGCGATAGCTTGATAGAGGACACAATCACATACACATTTGGTATACCACACATTATCTGCGGGACAACGCCGAGCTGTAAAACAAAGAACTTACTCAAAACTGTTTGGACCGCAACTGGTGTCAGGACAGTATTCAGCGCTGGAGAGATCGTCCAATGCAACGGAATTGATAGGCTCTACTAAATGGATACAACATTATCAAACGGCCCGCGAAGTGGTAAAAATGAACTAAAATGGATTTCTAGTAAAACTTGACGCATCTGTGTCAGATGTACAAGACATTTCAAAAACTTAGAAAACTTTACCAAAGGAACTAATATTACACTCGTATGTACATATTTTACCAATACATTATTAATATCATGTTTTTTATACCCCTCCATGAGTAGGATGGCGGGTATACCTGACTTTTGTCATTTACCGTTTGATAACACATCGAAATATTGGCTCTAAGACCCCATAAAAGTATATATATTTTGGGGTCGTGGTGAATTCCTGACGTCGATTTTAAGCATGTCCGTCCGTCTGTCTGAAACTCGACGCTAAACTTCCGAATCGAAACAAGCTATCGACTTGAAAATCCTGTGGCACAAGTAGTTGTTATCGATGTTAGGTCCGATGCCGTACTTGAAAATGCGGGCCATAATCGTTCACTTTTACGTGATAGCCCAATAACGGGACCCCTCAGATTTGGGCTTGTCCCGGCCCTGTAACAGAAGCATCTCATCTCATGCCCGATCCCGGCTGAAATTCTGGTTTAACAATGGTGTTGGTATATGGTTCTACTAACAACCATGCAAAAATTGGTCCACATCGGTCCATAATTATATATAGCGCCCATATAAACCGATCCCCAGATTTGGGTTCCGGAGCCCCAAAGAGGAGCAAATTTCATCCGATCCGCCTGAAATTTGGTACATGATATTGGTATATGGTCTCTAACAACCATGCAAAAGATTGGTCCACATCGGTCGATAATTATATATAGCCCCATATAAACCGATCCCACAGATTTGGCTGCGAACGTCCTCAAGAGAAGCAAATTTCATCCCATCGCGGTTGTAATCTTGGAAACGATGGTTGTTGAGTATACTGATCTTTACAAGCGTGCCAGAATTGGAGTTCATATCGGTCCATAATTATATATAGACCCCATATAAACGTTTCCCAGATTTGACCTCCGGAGCCTCTTGGGGAGCAAAATTCATCCGATCCGGTTCAAAATATAAGGAACGTTGGTGTTAGTATATGGTCGCTGAACAACGAACCATACCGAAAATATGGTTCCAAATTCACACAAAAAATTGGTCCAATATCGTTCATATCATGGTGCCACTAAGAGCCACAAATAGTCTTGACCAAAATTTTATTTCTATAGAAATTTTGTCAAAATTTATTTCTTTCTATAGAAAATTTTTGTCAAAATTTTATTTCTATAGAAAATTTTGTGAAAATTTTATTGTCTATAGAAAATTTTGTTAAAAATTTTATTCGTGTAAGGGAAAATTTTGTCAAGAGGATTTTTACTTTGTCTAATGTTTGTTCAAACTGGAATCGTATATACGTATTGGATCGCATCTTTTTGATTCAATATATACACACGTATGGTACTTACATAGCTTTTAGAAGATGGTGTTAGGAGGTTTCTAAGATACCCCATTGCCATCGGCCAAGCGTCTACCCGCACTTAAGTAATCTCGAATTGGTGGCATGCAGTGCTTTAAGACGAAGTTTTCTAGCCACGATCCACCTGGATGGAGGGGTACGATAAGCTTTGCTGGCGCCGGCGCCCGGCGACTATACTCTACAGGCGCCCGAGTATATCCACTTCGTTCTCTTTCTCAATAATCTGATTGTTGATCGACAATGTCGATCGTTGCAAAGGGTGCCTTCTATTTAAAGCACGCGCTTCGTAAGGCAGTCATCCTTGGTAAACCTTGCTCAAACAGTGTTACTACACCATAAACCAAAATGGCGGGAGCTGTGTCTGCATCAACACGCATTCTCTCATGCTGTAGATTGCAATGTAGTTGCAAACTTATAGAGGCTCATTACATCTATTTTTGTTTTTCAAGACACAAACCAGTTTCTGGAAATTTTGTCTCTACACTCGGCGTTCCCAGATACATTGTGGCTATACCAAATTGGTAGGTATACATTGGCCCTCCTACTCACTATGACTGTGTGTCACCTTTGTGTCTACGACACGGTCATATCCTGCGCTCTAGCCTGGAGAATAGCTGTCCTACCACCAGTGCGTCCAAAGTTTCTGAGAAATTTGTCTAACACTCGGCGTCTTCCTCAGATACCACTAGCCTGGTATACCAAAAAATGTAAGGTATTGATACCCTCTCATCCAAGTATCCGTTGTGGTCACTTTGTGTGTACGAAGCGTGTCATTCCTGGCCTCAGCCGCTGAAAGTCTGTCGCTGCCACCACAACAGTGCGGTCCAAACAGTTTCTGCTGGAAAATCTTTGTCTCTTACAGCTCGGCGTTTCCCAGATGACAGTGGGTCAATAGACCGAATAATTGGTAGGTATTGATGCCCAGCCTCTTCACATATCCCGTTGTCACTTTTGTGTACGAAGTCCATTCTGGCCTCAGCGCTGCGTAAATACTTGTCCTGACCACCAGGTGCGCTCCACAGTTTCTCTGCGAAATATGTTGTTCTACATCTCGGGCGTTTCCCAGGATACATGTGGTAGTACCAAATTGTAGGTATTAGATGTCCCTCTATCAATATCACGCTTGTTCACTTTTGTGTGTAGCGAAGTTTCCTCATTTCATTGACTCCACATGGGAAATAGTGTCGCTGTGTACCACCGAGTACCAGGGTAATAACCAAGACATAAATAAACATTTGAACGAGGCCACATTGTTCGGGCACACTTAAATTGCTAGGTAAAGTATGTTCTTCTACCAGTACTTTTCTTGGTGTAAGAACATCGTTGTTTTTAAGCCACGGATATACATAAATTTCATTACAATATTCTGTCTCGTCGTCTCATATTTAATTTCAGTTTTTGTCGTCTCGGTGGTGTCACCCTGTATGTTTCGTTCGACCTAACCCTCGTTATCGCGAAACGTCCTAGTGCGAGCGTTCGCTAACT
>PGFW01002207.1:26092-38981 GCA_003123925.1 Haematobia irritans
ACAGAAAATTTTTTCAAGAAAAGTTTTGTTTAAAAATTTTTTTTATATAAAAATGTTGAAAATTCTGATTTTTCTATAGAGAATTGTGTCAAATATTTATTTTTATAGAAAATGTTGTTAAATTATTATTTCTATCGAATTTTTCAAATTTTATTTTATAGAAATATTTTGAACTAAAAATTTCTATCAAATACTATTTTGACATAAATTTATCGTATAAAAATAAAATATTTTGACAATAATTTACTTTTATAGAAAAATGTTGTCTGGTATGGATGTGTAAAATTATGCGCTTTAGCCGCAACTCAAAAATTTGGAATGTCGATTTGTCAAAATTCTAAAATATTCGAAAAGTCGACCATTTATGACTTAATAAATCTTAGAGCATTTTTCTCAATATCCATATTTTGGCTCTTCAAATCTGATATAGGTAAGGAAAAACTCTAAGCAAATGATCAACTAGGCATCATTTTGGAATTTGAATTTATCCAAGTTCATATACTCTCTATGGTGAAGTGGACCTAGATACACACAATTGTGGAAAATATCTCGCACTTACTGTAGGTACTCTTATGGTCCCAGTTCAGATTATGCTGCATCGGATATGTCAATATCATATTTTAATTTCTTAGCGACTGCTCTTGTGGTATCCCTCACGGTTATCAACACCACCAATTACATAATTCCTCCCAATTCCCGATCTCCAATTCCCCATCAAGAGCAATTTTCTGCAGAGTTGCCATTATCATCAATTTTCTTGGCTTACCTGTATTCCGTATTCATCACCCGCCGACCGCATTGAGGTACATGATTTTTTATGGTGGATAGCTCCTACAGCGAGCCATCATTTTAAACCGACAGAAATCGTATCGTCGCATTTATTCTTAGAGAAATTGAAAAAATGTTTGTTTTTTGCTCCATAATCAAAAGCACTGTCGGGCAATCGCGTTATATCGTAACACTTCCCCATGGGTTATTGACTCTTTAAATATGCAACAAACGCACTTTGTCCAAAAAAAATCACAACAGCCAGCAACATCAATTGAAGCAAAGAAATCAACGCTGTTTTGGTCCTGTCCGTTATCAACACAGATCGCCGTTATAATTTGGATCTTCTATAAGAAAATTTGTTCACATTGGTGATGATATATAAGGTGAAGGAAATATTATGCCAACCGCAGCAAAACAAGGCGTTCGCAAAAAAAGTAATGAAAAATGTTCTTTTTGATCCGGAAGTGCTGCCATAATTGACGCAGAAGCGATGACATTTAACATGGCTTGTCATAGGACGGATGTCGCACCATTTCAACAGCCGCTGCCTGAAAATTTGCGCTTCACTTCTAAGGTGTGAGGGCGAATTCAGTGGTTTTGGATGTGAATTAAGAAATTTGTGAAATATTTTGACAAAAAAATAAATATTTTTAATTTTTTATGATTTTTAAATCATTTAACGCTTGTCTGAAACGTTTGTCTATCAAATATTTTCAAAAATTCGTAATTTATCTACAAATTAATTTAGCATTTTTCGGTAAAATTTAAATAATTTGTACCATTTCATTAATTCTTAATCTGTTTTTAACCTATTTGAAAAAAAAAAACAAGTTTATACGCGCCGTAATGTTCGGCCAGACCGAACTTTATGTACCCTCCCATGGATTGCGTAGCAAACTTCTTCTAACCACTGGCCATCCACATCGAATTACTTAAGTTGCGTAACGCTTGCGGTGCAAAGGTATCTTAAAACATCCTAACACCGTCTCTAAATTGTATGTAAGCCTCATACGTGGTAAATATTAAATCAAAAAAGATCCGATCAATACGTATATAATTCAGTTTGAACAAAATTTTTATAAGACATACAAATATTTGACAAAATTTTCTATAGAAATAAAATTTTAACAAAATTTTCTATAGAAATAAAATTTTGCACAAAATTGTTCTACAGAAAATAAAATTTTCAAATTTTCTAATACGAAATAAAATTTTTAAACAAAATTTTCTATAGAATAAAAATTTTGGTAGATTATTTTTTGGCTCGAGTGGCAACCATGAATTATAGAACCCGATATGGACCAATTTTTTGTGTGATTGGAGATCGCTATATATAATATAGACGAAAGGCCAATTTTGGTAATGGTCTGTTACAGGCCATATACTAACACGAACGTCCAAATTTGAAATCGGATTGTCATGAATTTTGCTCTTCCAAGATGCTCAAAGGTCAAACTCTGGAAACTTTGTTTATTATGGGGGCTATATAATATGGACCGATGTTGGACCAATTTTTGCATGGTTGTTATTAGACCATTTACAAACACCATGTAACCAAATTTCAGCAAGATGCGGGTGAAATTTCTTTCTTGACGGCTCCGCAAACGACAAATCTGGGATCGTTTATATGGGGGTTATATATAATTAATGGACCGATATGGATCTAATTTTTGCATTTGTTGTTAGATGACAAATATATACCAACACCATGTGCCCAAATTTCAGCCGATGCGAAATGAAAATTTGCTTTCTCTTTGAACTCCGCAAGTCAAATCTGAGGATGCGTTTTATATGGGGCTATATACAATTGTGGACCGATGTGGACGCAATTTTTGCATGGTTGTTAAGACCATAATACCAACACCACGTACCAAAATTTCAGACGATGCGGATAAATTTTTCTTCTCTTTGAGGCCACCGCAAAAGCCAAATCTGGGGGCACGGTTTATATGGGGGATTATATATATATTATGGACGATATGAACCAATTTTTGCAAAATGGTTGATTAGAGACCATATACCAACCAATTACAAATTCAGCCGATCGGATGCAAATTTTCTTCTCTTTGAGCGCTCCGCAAGCCAAATCTGGGGATCGGTTTATATGGGGATATGATATAATTATGGCCCGATATGAACCAATTTTTTGCATGGTTGTTAGAGACGCATATAACCAACACACGTACACAAATTTCAGCCGGATGCGGATGAAATTTTCTTCTTCTTTGAGGTTTCCGCAGCCAAATCTGGGGGATGGTTTATATGGGGGATATATATAATTATGGACCGATATGAACGCAATTTTGCATGGTTGTTAGAGATCACCCAATATACCAACACCACGTTACCAACTTTCAAGCGGATCGGATGAAATTTTCTTCTCTTTGAGGCTCGCAAGCCAAATCTGGCGGCACGGTTTAATATGGGGGATATATAGTATATTATGGACCCGATAATGGAGACGCAATTTTTGCATGGTTGTTAGAGACCATATACCAACACCATGTACCGAAAATTTCAGCCGGATCGGATGAAATATGTTTCTGTTAGAGGCTCCACAAGCCAAATCTGAGGGTCCCTTTATATGGGGGCTATACGTAAAAGTGGACGCATATGGACCGATTTTTCATGAGTTGTTAGAGACCAATAGTACTACACCATCGTAACCAAATTTTCAGCGCGGATCGGATGAAATTTGCTTCTCTTAGAGCATCGCAAGCAAATTTGGGGTCCGTTTATATGGGGTATACGTAAAAGTGGACGATATGGCCCATTTGCATCCATCCGACCTACATCAACTAGCACTACTTGTTGACAAAGGTTTCAAGTCGATAGCCTTGTTTCGTTTTCGGAAAGTTAGCGTGATTATTCAACAGACGGACGGGCATGCTTAGATCGAACTCAGAATTTCAGCCACGACCCCAAAATATATATACTTTATGGGTCTTAGAGCAATATTTTCGATTGTGTACAAACGGAATTGACAAAGTTAATATACCCCCATCCTATGGTGGAGGGTATAATAAATAAATAAATTTCGCATTAAAAATATGGAAAAAACGGTTTATAAAAAAATTGACGCAATGAACATAACTGTGCAGTTACAAATAAAGACATTTTTGGAAGGGCCGTTTTTGGAAAGTTCTTTTTAAAGTAGTGCCTTGAGAAGAACTTCCAAATTTTTTGGCTGGGCATTTGATGTTAAATGTTCATAGGAAGGTTTAAAATGAATTGGATGTCATGATAGCTTAGTTGGCGAACTAACTCGCATGAGATGAGAAAGGTGTTACCATTGTATGATTATAATCATCTTAATCTATAGATAGGGGACTTTCATTTTGCAGCTTGTAGCAAACATCCATGATTTGTCTATATCATCATTGCGGATCTGATTAAGTGGTTCTCATCGAGTCCGCAAGAATTTTATTGGGCAGGACATCGTGTTCCTTAAATCGAATCCGGCCATCAACTCTAATCATGGATGGCTGAGCAGTTCTATTTGATGAAGAAACTTCAAAAACAATAAGGAAATATTTTTTCTCCCAAATTCAACTTTTTATTTTTATAGTATTTTTTTGTTACACTTTTTAGTTTCTTATTATATAATAATTACGAATTGAAAAACTTCTTCGCTTCCACTTGGGGTTGGACCTGTTTTTGAATATGAACTAATATAGACACCACGGCATCGATATTTAACTAAAAAAAATAAAATTCATCGTAAGTTTGCAAAAACTCCCCAAAACGAACTTCCATGGAAGTGAAAAACTCAAATGACACAGTATCAAATCCCGCGGGGATGAAATTTATTTTTTTATGATTATTTTTGTTTTACTTTTTTATTGAAATGTCCTATTTTTGGTGAAATTTAATTGCCAAAAACTTAAAATTTTCAGCTTAAAATACCTAACTGCTTATTTTTCTAATATATTTACTATCGGAACTTCCGATAGATTTTTCCACTTACTAGACTCGGAAGTCGATGGGGTATTCCGGGAATGCTTTTTTAAAAGAAAAGTTTGTGGAGCGTTGTCCAAAAGGACTGCATCGGTATTGGGAAAAAAAAATCGATGGACGATTCCGGAAGCATTATTAAATTTTAAATGCTTGAGGAACAACTTCCATTTTTCCTTTAGCCTGGGCTAGATATTCTTGACAAAATGTATTATGGAAAGTAAACATATTCGGATATTTATGTGTCCCCTGCATCGGTATTGGAACTTCAGCGGTATTGGATAAAAAAATCGATGGACGATTCCGGAATGCGGTTTAAAGAAATGCTTAGGCGAATCATTCCATTTTTTTCCTTTGTTGCTGGGGTAGTATTCTTGACAGAATAGTTTTGGATAAAAAATCGATAATCGACTTTTCTAGCTAGTACACTTTTTTTGTCCACAATCAGTCGAAACTCGACCATTTGCATTCTTCAAATTCGATCTATAGACTTTTTGTAGAATCGAAAAGACTTTTCCAAATTTTAAACTGTAAAAGTTTATTTTTCACAAATTTTCATAAAGGCCGTAAATCGAAATGTTGAATTTTCGAACTCTTGATTATCTGATCTCCCCAAAATCCGAACCACAAGGAAATAATTACTTGTTGTTGCGATTCTGCGGTCCAGTTAAAAGTGCAAATTTCCGGCGCAAGCAAATTTTTAGTTTGGCGAGAAAATGTTCCAAACATTATGCCGGTTGAAACATACTTGAGTGATCATCATTTTTCTTCTCATGGCGTACATATACCGGCATTCTCCAAATTTATATTCCGAGCCTCATGGAAGACCAAATTTCCTGCGATTCGATTGAAATTGGTATGTGAAATGTCAGTATTTATTTATTTCTTTTTTAAAAAGAGCCGCGTCTGTGGCAATTCAACATCGATTAAGTTAAAGGTCAAAATCTTTAAGATCCCAAGTATGAATTTTAAGTATTCCATATCCTCATATGTGGTTTAAAATTTAATACAAATTAATAACTTAACACTGAGTTAATTTAAATTAAATAAATAATATTTGCATAGTATTTATTTAGAACATTAGATATGCCTTGTATACAAAAACAGGCGCCTTCGTTTGTAATTACTATTTCCCATAATTAATAAATCGAAGCCACAAAAAATCCCCGGTAAATGATAATTAGTCGTGTGATGTCAATTGATTTCAAAATTATTTATTTAAGTGCGAAATATCTGATTGCGATATCTTCATGTTGACCAAAATGAATTTGCAAATTTTAACATTTGAATGATTCATGGATGACAAATTCAAACTAATATCGCCTCATTTTCGAAAAGCAAAATGCCACTTATAATTTCTAGTAAGCACAGTTGAGATAATTGAACTCAAATGGCATAGAATTCAAACATTTGAAAATTAATGTCATTAGAAAAAATTAAAACATTAGAATTAATGTTTCGAATTTTTAATCAAATTTATACATCAACTACAAAATGAACGCAGCATTTTCAATAAAATTAAAAAAAAAAAAAACAACCAGTTAATCAAGATTTAAGTTTTGATTTTAGCGATAAAACTCGAACTTACACAGAAAAAAAATATCACGACAAATATTTCGAATTAAAAAGTTAATTGAATATAGAAGTTTGTTCCAAATTAATAAATTAATTGATACAATTAACTTTTTAATCCATGATAGAACATTAAGTTAATTCAATCATGATTGAAAAAATTTTAACAATTTTTAAATTAAAAAATTAAATTGATACAATTTTAACTTTTTAATCAAATTCAGAGATAAATTCAGCTTAAAAAGTGCTAATTTTTTTTTTAATTTTTAATTAAATAATGTATTGAAACAATCCATTTTGTTATATCCAAATAAAAACTCTAAGCCAATTCAGAAGTAATTAACAAATAGGTTAAAATTTTAATATAATATAAATTCATGAGTTGCATCAACATCAAAATTAATTGATCAATTAAAATTAATTAGATTATAGATATAATTATATATTTAAATCAAAATGTTTTCTATGGCGCCAATTAAAACTATGATTGAGTTACTATTATATCGATGAGATAGAGATTTCAATTAAAAATTAAATCTGGGTCATTATTTGGTGAATTGAATCAGAAAAAATTTGTGAATGATGTAGATATAGAAGATATATACAAATATATATAGATAGGATAATAATAATTGATATAGATGAGTATACATCTTATAATTATATAGCCAATAATATAAATAAGAAACCAAATTTTGAACCTCCCAAGTTGGAGGAATCATGGGGAATTAAAAAAATAACGGAGCTATTTAATTTTCATTTAACAATCAATAATGTCAAATTAAAAATTAATGTCCAATGAGATTTTTTTATTAATTTTGGTCACCTTTACAAATGATTTCACAGCTCCTGTGGCTACTTTCAAAACAACACTAAGTCGTTGTCGATTTTTAACTTCTCCCTCTGGTAAAATAACCAGGCCAAACGACAAAGTTTTTTTATGGGGATTATATTCGAGTTTTATTTGCATTGCAGTCAGTATCTGTCATTTCGATCAATTTATGGTATTCCAAGTGAGGAGGGCAAATGAGAATCATCGACGTTACCACCATCGTCGCCGCCGCCATTTGATCACCCATTTATTTATCTGTGTTAATGCCATTCCTTATCTAATCACTGGCAAGGGGAGCTTATTTCTAATGAGAAAAATACACTGGAAGATTAAGAAAAGGTTCTTGGAGCCCCGAGAAATCTATTTTGTATTTTAAGAATTCCCAATGAAGATATTATGAAAGATGTCCGTAAATGGCTGTTTTTTTTTATTTATAAAAAATAAATTTTTTTCTTTGGAAATAAATGATGAACCGATTCGTTCAGTTTTGTTGGTTACCGGCTTCGAGAGATTTATTGCGGGATGTTGTTATGATATCATGTTTGATTCATACGGACGCGTGTTTCGCGTGGGTTTCTATGTTTTGAGAAGGTTTTGTAATTCTCACGGTTTTAAGATAGAGATATATATTTTTTTTTTTTTTTTACAATTTTTTTATTATGTTGGGGTTATTAGTAATCTAATTAAGTCATAGTTATATTCAGTTAATCGTAGGTTTAGGTGAGTTGGTGCAGAGATGTTGCTACAATTAGACTATTCAGTCCATTGTGATACCACATTGGTGAACTTCTCTCTTTATCACTTGAGTGCTGCCCGCGATTCATGTTAAGCCTCAATGATAAGGGACTCCTTTTTATAGCCGAGTCGAACGGCGTTCCACATTGCAGGAAACCATTTAGAGAATTTAAAACCTTCAGCACATTACTGAGGTCAGATAATCCACCGAAAAATTTTTGGTGTTCGGTCGAAGCAGGAATCGAACCCACGACCTTGTGTATGCAAGGCGGGCATGCTAACCATTGCACCACGGTGGCCCAAGCAAATAGTAAAATGTACATACAATTAAAGATCATGTGGTTTATTTATTTCATATATACAGAAAAAAATTGAAGTTTTAAACTTCATTCTTACCACTATCATTCCACTGAGTAGTCTAAGTCTAGTCTAGTCTAGTTAGTTAATTTTTCTTGAAATTAATGAAAATCTTGTAATAATTCCTATTTTCAAATCTTTTGCAGTTTATGCGACTAAATATTTTAAAATTTTGGAAAGAGTTTAAATTACAACGAAGTAGTTAGAGCGCACTTACCTCCAATATGTTTTTTTTTTACTATTTTAAAGAAATTTATTAGGAAGAAATCGATTTTCAGATTTAGATATAGCTCCCATATATATCTTTCGCCCGATATGCACTTATATGGACCTAGAAGCCAGAGTTTTATCCCGATTAGCTTGAAATTTTGCACAAGGAGTACAATTAGTAATATAGTCATGTGTGCCAAATTTGATTGAAATCGGTTCAGATTTAGATATAGCACCCATATATATGGTTTTCCTTGTTAAATCGCCACTGCTTAGTCGAAAAGTTAATTAAAAATGACTCTAATTTCCTTAAAATTGCTTCAGATTTAAATGTTTCCCATATTTTTTTACTAAAATTGTGTTCCAGCCTGGTGCATTAGCCAACTTAAATTTTGAGTCTATAGATTTTGTAAAAGTCTATCAAATTCTGTCCAAATCGAGTGATATTTAAATGTATGTATTTGGGACAAACCTTTATATATAGCACTCAACACATTTGACGGATGTGATATGGTATCGAAAATTTAGATCTACAAAGTGGTGCAGGGTATAATATAGTCGGCCCCGCCCGACTTTAGACTTTCCTTACTTGTTTTAACTGAACTAGTAGTCTGAATTTGATTAAAAAGTTAATTCTATCCATTAATTTTTTAATTAAAAATTTTAAAATTTTCAATCATTGACTTAATTAACCTAATGTTTCTATCTTGATTAAAAAGTTAATTGTATCAATTAATTTATTAATTGAAAAAACACTCAACTTCAATTAACTTTTTAATTGGAAATATTCTGGTGATATTTTTTCTGTGTAGGGTTGTCTCAATCTCACGATAGGATACATGACGATCTTCTAATAGCAGTTGGAGTACAGCATCAATGGTTTCCGGAACAAATTTTGGACGACATTCCACGAACTACAATCTCGGTTGTATTTACAATACCATCGATAAACACTGGTCCTTGACCAAGCTTCATCGCCAAAAATTGAATTAAGTTCATCGATGCTCTGTTGAAGAGTTAATCCGTCCACAATGTTGTAGAAAATAATCGCTCGAAATAATTCCTATATTTTGGGGAGATGAATTTTTAAGTTGCTGTAAACAACACAAAAAGCGCTCGTATGTCAAAACGTTCTGAGTACGTATAACCTCAAAAATGTCGATCTTTACGATAGAGATGTCAGTTGGCAATTTGCAACATTAAAAATTTCCAATCCCAAAATATAAAAAGAAACCCTCTTAACTTGATGTCAGCATTTGTCCTCTAACATGCAAAATTTTTTCCAAATAAGTTCATAATTATATACAGCTCCCATAAAAACTTATCGCCAGATATAATTTCTTGTCCCTCATGGGGGAGAGTATTTCATGCGATTTGGTTGAAATTTGATGATGCAAAATTGGGACGTATAGCAGTCCCAAGATTTCACTTCCTGAGTATCTTTGAGGATCAACATTTCATACTATCCGGTTGAAATATGATGACAATAAATGATCAGTAATGATTTTAATTAACCGCATTGAAAAAGAGTGAACCCACCAGGAAGAAAACTTTTGGTTAATTTTAGAAAATTTTTAGACTAACCAGTGTTACAAACGCTGGCATCACGCCTATATCACAAAAATAAGTAAATATTTTTTACTTGGGACTTAATCAAAAATCATACAAAAATACCTCGTGATATTTTCAAGGAACTAGCACTATTTTGTATCAAAGACAGTAGGTACTTCAAATATGAAGATAAGACATATGAACAATTGAAAGGAATGCCAATGGGATCTCCAGCATCTCCAATAATTGCTGACATCATCATGGAAGAGCTACTAGACGTGTCCTTAAGCAAGATACCGAAACCTCGAATTATAACAAAATATGTGGACGACATATTTGCGATAGTAAAAGGAAAACCGACGTGGAAAGTACTCTTGACGCATTAAACTCATTCCACAGTCAAATACAATTTACAATGGAGTTAGAGAAGGATAACAAGCTACCATATTTAGACTGTAACATACTGAGAGATGATAACTGTTTGAGGCTGAATTGGTATCAAAAACCAACAGCAACTGGACGACTAATAAATTATAATTCAAAACACAATAAAAGTATAATCCATATGACAGCAATCAATTTTATAGATCGAATCTTAAGGATAAGTGAGAATGAAATAAAGATAAGACAAATATTGACCACAAACGATTTTCCAAATAGAATAAAAGCAGACCTAATAAATTCGCGTTAAAAAATAAAACACTTGAGAAAACATATTAAAACTAAGACTATTGAAGAGCGACCATTATAAGGATAAGTCATACAAACCCATGACGTTACGTTGAAGGATTCTCAGAGCGTTTTTCAAATCGGACGTATATAACAAGGACAAGATTCAAATTGCTTCACCGACAATCGAGAACAGTCAAAGGGTTGGCAAATTGTTCAGTCTTAACGGGACATATAGTTCCATAAATATAAAGAGAGTGAGGCAGCAAGGAGTACGAAAGAATATCTAGTGTGTACTTAAAAAGTCAAATTATGTGAGAACATATATGTAGTGCCAATGGAGACAAAAGTCCAACACAATATTATTGCCAAGCCTGGCATAATTGTTGGCAGGCTCACAAATTGACACATGAATGGACCCTTAAGTCATCTACAGCACCTTATCTCACTGCGAATAAAAAATTCTAATCCTTAATATGCGAATACGAGACCACATCAAGTATTAGAAGCAATAAAATCCAGCGCTGACCTTGTCAGCCTACACTTGCGTGTCATATCAAATCCTATGGAGCAAAACCCCATACTCGACTAGACAGTCTGAGATAGCTTGCTGCAAGAGAGAATAATCATTAGAGGATCTGTTACGGACTATGCAGCTGTGTGCCATCGAGGTGCATTTAAGTATTACCGATTAGATATCGTGCTCCATATGACATAGAGAATGAAATTCTACAAAAATGCTATCTTACGGGAAGATACTGCGCTGAGAATGGATCAAGAGTACGTACATCAAGATATTAAAAAAAAAACCAGCGAACACACTGAGAAAACCCAATGTCGACAGTTAGTTGTAAGCGTTCACACTTGCAGACAGCGAACAGCATCACACGAACTCACGTTAGTTATTTATCAATATATTTATATCTAAAAATAATTTGTGATTTGTGAACATTAAAAGTAATTTTAATTTTTGTAATTTATGTAGATATAGCATAATCCAGAAGATGGTTAGTGCACTAACCGAAATATTGGAAATAAGTATTAAAACAAATCAAAATCGATTGTTTCTAATGACAGCCGAGTCAGAAATTTTAATAAATATAATAATTCAGAAGCGTAACAATATTATTCTGAGATTCAAACTGTCACATGTAATATAATATATATTAGTACTATCAATCATTGTGTTATATCAAGCTTTCTGTTTTATGTGTGATACCGAGAAAAATAAATTTGTGTGAGTTGGCTAAAAATCATTTTGCATAAAGAATTTCACATTTCCTTTAGCTGACATCACGTAGTTTCCCTATAAGATGAAACTGTCAGTATTCTCAGTAAAATTAATACAAATATTAATAAATGAAATATAGGAAACTAGTGCTTGTCAAAAGTAGTTATTAGATTATAACTTTTTATTGTGTTTTGAAAAATTATAATTTATTAGTCCGTCCAGTTGCCTGTTGGTTTTGATACCAAAATTCAAGCCCGCCACCACTTAATAGACTAATGCAGTACTACTTGTATAGTATACCGTAATCAGTATGTTACATGTCTAAAAGTATGGTAGCTTGTTTTATCTCTTCTCTAAACTCACTTGTAAATTGGTATTTGACTGTTGGAATGAGTTCTTAATGCCGTCAAAGAGTACTTTCCACGGTCGGTTTTCTTACTCTAATCGCAATATGTCCGTCCACATATTTTGTTATGAATTCGAGTTATCGGGTATTCCTTGCTTAAGGACACGTCTAGTATGCTTCTTCCATGACGAATTGTCAGCAACTTATTGGAGATGCTGGAGACCATTGGCATTCCTTATCAATTGTTTCATATGTTCTTATCTTCATATTTGAAGTAACTAAACTGTCTTTGAATACAAAATAGTGCTAGTTCCTTGAAAATATCAACGAGTATAATATTTGTATGATTTTTGATTAAGTCCGCAAGTAAAAAATATTTACTTATTTTTGTGATACTAGGCGTGATGCAGCGTTTGTAACACTAGTTTAGTTAAAATTTTCTAAAAAATTAACCAAAGTTTCGCTTCCTGTGGTTCAACTCTTTCTCATAGCGGTTAATTTAAAATATTAACTGATCATTTATTGTCATACAAAAATATTTCAACCGATAGGTAATGAAATGTTGATCCTCAAAAGATACTCCAGGAAGTGAAATCTTGGGAACTGCTAAACGTCCGCCAATTTGCATCAGGTACCAAATTTCAACGCAAATCGCAATAAC
>PGFW01002215.1:18882-29497 GCA_003123925.1 Haematobia irritans
GCGCTTTCTAAGCTTATGGTCTTAATTATTTACCATTATTTAAAGTAAAATATATTTAAATTATAACATTTTATAAAGTAATTAAATGTATATTTTATAAATTTTACAACATTGAAATGTTTTGGAGTTTTTTAGATAGCTATTCCCTCTCCTGAACGAATGAAATTGAGAATAAGAAACGAGCTCCACTAAGGAAATTCGTTAATGTATTTCCCTTATTTATAAATAATAAATACATAGCTGTATATAATGACAAAAAGATATATACTTAAGATCCTCCCTAAACGTATCTTAACAACTAACCGACATTCATTTACGTTTAAGCAAATTAAAACATTTAAAATATAGTTGACCAATAAATAAATTCTTATACACGCTTTTTTTGTAAGAAAATTTTGCACAAATGGAATATTCAGATTTAATATTTGTAGGTTTTATATATTTTTTAATGCGTCTTATTTATCATTTACGAAACTCTACGCTTTTGCTGGATTCTCACTGCGCCAGATTGAATCCGATGGTATCCACATAGGCATGAACTCGCTATTCTTCTTTTTCTAGTTGATCCGGTAATATTCCATGGTATTCTTATTTTGCCTGAGGGTTGTGGAACGCTGAGGCCCGGTACTGGAAATCGTCGTCTATTCTTATCAAAGTGCCGAAAACTTTCAAAAAATTTATGAAACGAGATTTAAATAGATTTCTCTCAAGAGCAAGTCACAGATACCACCGTACTGGGCTCCTTTGGTAATGGTGCAGACATTTGCTCTAGAGACTAGGGTTGCACTATGCCTGTGGCGAGCACGCTTGGCAATTATTCTTTGTGCGCCGCTGGTGACAGGAGCTTAGGATGGTCGAGTGCGCAGGCGCCTCTTTTTGGCTGCGTTTTTCCGCCTTGGAGTGCCGTCTCTTACCGTTAGCTAGATTGCGTTAAAATTGCGCTTGACGCTGTACTACCTCCTCTTTTTAGACTCGCTCCCTCATCTAGCCCACACGTCTCTCTCGACCCCCTCGCCTTCCTCGTGATATGATTGTCCTCACCACCATCGACTCTTCTCCTCTGTTTCTTAAATGTCTACGTGATGATCGATTTATTAAAGAGCTAACTTGTTCATAAAGTACACTCATTGTTGTTGTGGTTTCTTTACAAAAAGACACACACGATAGAAGCGAGAAAAGATGGTAAAAATTGTGAAAGTGGACCAAAACTCTTTAAGAATAGATTGAAAAAACACTTCTCCAATTACTATGGGATAGCTGAAAAGCTTGTTTATTTAGACATTTTACCGATACGCTTTTATTATCGAAAGCAGGATAAAAAACAGAAATAAAATAAACGTATAAAAAGAGATGTTGAGTTTACTTACAGCGGCGTCGCTCGGACACTGTGATCCATAGTGCCTAACCATTACCCCCCACTCAATCCATTCCCTCGACATATTCTCTAACAGGTTTTCGAATTCGCGCCATACGCCGCTCTTGACTAGAAATCATAACATTTCAGATCCCGAGCCTGCGTAGATAATTCGTATGACTCGGGACGGTCGTTAACAGGCTCTAGAGTCATAGACGATAAATGACCAGCGTACAACTGATTCCGGCGCGCGCGAGCTCGATGACCGAGCTCCTTGCGTTGTCGGGCGGTCGCCCCTACTGTGCGTCAGACATTTTTCAGTACATTGCACGGAATGCTGCTCAGCCATCAGGTCTGCGACTTGCACGTCTACATGCGTTCTACTGGATTCTCGCGCTACGATCCGGTCTTAATTGATTTTTCGCCCGGTACTCCAGCTTTAGTATACGTGTAATTTCGCTACTGCCAGTCACGATTGTCGTGCTCTGAGTCCCATTACATACTACAATTAGACATACATATTTTAACGAAATAGAGGTTAAAAATTCCTAATTGGATATTAAGGAATTTAAAGCTATAGGTGAATTGTGTTTGATAAAATTATCGAAATACAAGTAGTACATTTTGGTCAAAAGTTCTTATTTTTTTGGATTTTTTGGGTATGTAGTACATTTTAAATGCTTTTCTGTTTCTCATCAATCGACACTTGATAGGTAGGTAATAGCGTAAAAATTTTTAATCTGGAGTCTCGTGGAAATACCTTTTGATGCACGCCTATCTCTATGAGTTTTGGGCATAAGATTGCTATGTAAGGAGCATCGTCTTAAGAAGCGCTTAATCGTTTTTATTTTCCTTGAAGAAAAAAAAAACGTAAACATAATTATTTTAGTTTAAACATCAATTCATGTGAAGACTTCTTAACTTAGCCGATTTGTAATGTTGATTTATGTCAGAAGCAGCTTTGAGCCAAGGTAGATAAACACTAAGGCAAAAAGATATATAATCGGCTCAGCAGAGTCTTTTTATCAGTTTTAGTAATTTATTGCCTTTAGCTTTGGAAGTTTTATTTTTATGGAAACCATTTTTACCATTTAGATGTACTTTGATAGAATATTTTAGATTTTTTTGTTTTCTTACTGTAAGATGGTTTTGAACATTTATTCTCCTCCTGCCACTCCCTTCATCCATAGTAGCGATGCTCTACTTTCCGGAATGTTCAGAGATTCCTTTTTTTTACTCCTTTCTCTTCACCATTTTTGTGTGGTCTTGTTGATATCCGTCAAATAGCCAGACCGTGGGGTTTGACTTTCTTGTTGAATATTTCTAAATCTCTTGCACTATATCCTTATATTCCAGTAATCTTTCAAGAATTTTTTTGCGATTCTTCACGTTTTGAATAGGAAATGATATGGCTGGTGTTTCGCAAAATATTTTCTTGGGTACTACATTTACAAAACAAATCGGTATGCTTACTCAGTCCCAAATAAATTGTTACGATACAATTAATAATCCGATTGGAACTATAGAATGATTATTATTTTCGTCGTTTTGTTACTACACGTTTGTGCAATATGGATTCAATGAATTTTTTCTTCTGAAAAATCAAATTTCTTTTATGGGAAAAAAATTAGAGAATAATTGTTTCGTACAATACCTTCTTTATCCATTCATTTCTATAAACTTTAACTTTATGTATCTATTGCAAACGTTTGACATGAAGAATATGGCCGTTAATGAGAAATCAATCACATGACAATTGTAACCGGTAATTGTCACACTTGGGGCTGACATATGTTCGTCATGATGAAAATGCCAAAGTTTTTGTCATTCTCTAACATTAAGAACTGAGTACTTACACTCGTTCAGTTTTTCAAGCTTTGAAAACCAAGCCGTTGCTTTCTCCCACCAGCGCGTATTATTTTTTTTCAGCACTTTACACTTAATTTATCGACCAACAACCTACTAAAATTTTCTTGCATCATCAACTTTCCTATTGGATCTTTTCCCCTATCCCAACTATTTTCGCCAACGACTTGATCCAACACTCACTCAATCCAGCTCTCCTAAAATGACTATCTTTGTCAACTCTTTATCTTCTAACGGTTCTTCGCGTCTTGAAAACCCCCCGCACCACACCTCAGTTACACTTCAACCCTCTCCTAAGCGCTTGCCACCCCGGCCGGTCATCTAGCAAGCCTCTAAACATTCATAACATAATACTAATCCGCCCAGGCAGCTAATCCTCTAACACTCGTATTTTCCTACCCTTACTTATATTCTTCGTTTGCCCAAAATTCCGCTACTTATAAAACTCTAAAAGCTCGGTTACCTGCACCTCTAAGCAGAAAATCATCTTTCATGCCATTAAGTATAATGCAAGTTGCATTCCTATGTTGCCAACGATCACGAATCCCGGTTTCAGTATAACGAGTCTACAATTCTCGGTAGCCTGGTACCGCACCACTCTAAATGCAAACCAATAAACGAAGGTTTAGTATCCAAAGGCAGTCATTTGGCAGCATTATTATACATTTATTATTTCATTACCAAATCATTGCGCGGGTTGATCATTTCGCTATCACCAGCCACCCGTCCCCGCGCTCTTCGCCCCCCCTCCCGTCCCACACCCCCAGACGCCTCCTACCCCTCTGTGCGTAAAAGTATGTCAAAATCAGCGTGCTGTATAAACTATATAAACAATCTTTCTCTTGCAGAATATTTGGAAAGCCTTCACTCCCTCAATTACCACATTTTATCAAACACCGCCCGCCGGATTACGCTAGTTCTTAAACAATTTTCGTGTTACACACGAGAACCGTGTTTTTCTTTGTTGTAGACCTTAATATACAGATTTTTTTGCCTATCCGAAAACCATCTTCCGAGCTACGAGGTGACTGATACCGGCCTTAAGGTTAAATATTAGAGTCTTTCGAGTTTTAGACCACTAAAATCGCCACTTTTTTCACCGCTTTCTTCTCCCTTCTGTACATTACATCCACGAAAACACAGAATATAACTTTGTGACAATGTTGCTTCCTCTGGGACTATTCCTTCATTCAGCAGTTTAATAATGATTGTGCCATCAAAGAATATTTTACATATTATATTGTTCCGCTCTATCCTGAATTTCAATTCAGTTCTTTAAGGCGAGGCTAAACTCACACACTTATCAATTAACCAGACCTTTATATGTGACCACTCGCACCCCACCACCTGCCAACAAACCAGAAATACAAATGTTTCACTTTTTCTATACGTAGATTATTGAAGAATTAAGGTAACGCATTGAAAACATAGCATATCTGTAGCGTCACACCCTTACATACCTTTAGATTCCACATAGACAGCCATTCGTTCTACTGTCAGCACAAACAAAAATAAAGTCAGGTTTTCGAAGATTGATTTTCGACGGCTTTTTTTTGTACGTTATGTACAATGACCAGTAACTTCACTCATAACAGACCATATGAATATAATAACACAATAATCTGTTCGACACAAAAACTTTCAAAGTTGGAACACCAAAATAAAATTGTTAGGTCTATCTAGTCGATGCTATACATTTCTGTTATTTGGCCTCATTGGTCTTTGTATTATCTCGAAATAAATGGAAATATTTAAGTTGAATTGAATGACGGGCTTCCAAATAAAACCTCAAATATCATCTACAGTTTGCGTACTAGCCTCCACTTCTTGTTTCATTAAAGAAAATTACACTTTGTTTCATTTAAAAAATAAAAACTAAAAACGCAGACTAAAAGATTTACAAATAATGATCTGATTTAAAACTAATCTTGCGTAAAATGCAACATTTGCGCCCGTTACATGAACGGCAAGCAGATCTCCCAATCTTCCGTCAAATCTCATAAATCTTGGCGTTCCTAATAAACCGCTCTAATTAGGGCTTGTTTTTCTTCATTCGATGCTACCTCGGACGTACAACCCATTTGTATTGGCACGCTAGCGTCCCAGGAACCACTCGCCCTCCCTTCCCGACAAACTGGTGTCACTCCTACTCCAGGAACATCTCGTCTCCAGTTGCACCAGCTGCGCCTGCCGATAGGTTTGCCAGTAGTCATGACTATTTGGGATAAAAGTGCCGCTTTTCTATTCACCCAAGCAGCACATTTATTGTGGACTACCTCTTTTTATCGACAAACCACGTGACAAATTCCACAAGTGATTACAGTGTCATTAACAGTAATCCGCCAGCCATTACAATATTTATCTTACCTATTTGGGGGAGCATTATTCACGATACCATGGTTAAAAAATGTGCAAGATATTCACTCCTTTTCTAGTTCGATTGTTATAAACAGCTTGATTTACAGTGTTGGCAATATTTTTTGGGCATGATTTGTCCTGTGTAATAAACGAGGTACTCTGTTTTTCTTCTTAGTCGCCTACGGCTTAGCATATTCCAGTGCTAAAAGAGACAACGGCCCTATCTGGTCAAAAAACAGCGCTTCAGGACCGCACAGACACGTCATTAAATACTTTTAAAACGTGTCAGTACATTGACGCGACATCTTACCCGGGTTGACTTTGCTTATTTATAGACCAAGCCCATTTTCTTCTGTCTTGTCACTCTACTGATACTTTTTGATAACGGAACCTTCACCAGTATCGACTTTGTTTTTCGGCCAGCTGGACAAGGAGATTAAACAAAGTTTGGACATTTGACAAACCCTAGCCTAGATTGTTCTTGTGCACAACGATAATCTTCATTGTGAAGACACTTGGCAGTCGTACCGTGTTTTCATACAATTGCCCTTTCTGAATGTCACAAAAACAAAAGTAACAACCGAAAAACTGGCTGAACCTACCCGAAACATTGAAACTGACCCTGGCGCCAACATTTTTTTCGAGATTTGGGGGCGCTTCAGAGAATCCCCACCACTCACGATCGACAACAGTCAGCTAATACCGCCGATATCGACACCACCCCACCCACCCTTACCTCGGACCACGCCCGTTCGTCACTATTCTGACCAGTTTCGGGGTAGCCACGCCAAGTTACTTTACAACAAGCTTATCGCCTCGAGCTACAATTATTACGGAGCCCTCTCCTGTATCACTTTCTGTTACCAGGCACGCCCACCATGAAAGAGGCCCCTCTTAAACAATTCAGGACAAGATTTGCATCTTTTAGAATTAGTTTGTAAAAAGAATCCATCTGTGGTCAGCTAAAAACAACGATTGTTTCTCAGAATGCTTCTAATTCACAACTTTTACTGAAACAATTTAAATAAAAACTTCCTCTCTAAAACCTAATACAAATTTCAATAACGGCCCTATCAAACATTCACCCCAAGTTAAACCCGCAATTTATGTCTCCAAAATGTCCTTCAAAATCAGCAAGAATTGACCATGTTGAGGTTAACACACATAGTTTGTACGGTTAATGTCCTTTGTAGGTTCTATCGGCCCGGTCCGTCTCATCAGCCCCAAGTTAAACACCTTTATATTCCCCAAATGGGGCTAAGGCCACGACATTCATTTACGTTTAAGAGACAGATTAAACATTTAAAATATAGTTGACCAATAAATAAATTCTTATACAGTTTTTTGTAAAAATATTTGACAAATGGAATTCATTTAATTTGTAGTTTATATATTTTTTAATGTCTATTTATCATTCGAACTCTACGCTTTGTGGTCTCGATGCCCAATGAATCGATGGTATCCAAAGGCATTGTAATCGATATTCTTCTTTCTAGTTGATCCGGTAATATTCCATGGGTATTCTTATTTTGCCTGAGGTTGTGGAACGCTGAGGCCGGTACTGAACATCGTCTACTTCTTATCAAAGTGGAAAACTCTTCAACAAATTTATGAAACGAGATTTAAATAGATTCTTAAGTGAAGTCGAATAAACCTACCTGGCTTTGGTAATGGTGAAGAATTGTCTAGAGATAGGGTCATATGCTGTCGAAGCAGTTGCCAATTATTCTTAACCCTTGGTGAGGGAATTAGGATAGGTGAGGGCGTTTGTGGTTTTTGAGTAGCCGTCTCTACGTTAGATTTGTAAAATTGTGCTTCAATGCCAATATTTTGCCGCGAAGATGTCACTACACGTTTATGTTCTAATCGTGATGATTCGATTTATTAAAGAGGTTAATTGTTCATAAGTACATCATTTGTTTGGTTTCTTAAAAAGACACACACAGAAGTAGTGAGGAAAAAGTGGTAAAATTTGTGAAAAGTGGCCAAAACATTTATAAAATTAGATAAAAAACATCCAATTATATGGGATAGCTGAAGTTTTTATTTAGAACATTTAGATACGCTTTTATATCGAAACAGGTATTAAAAAGAAATAAAATAACGTATAAAAGAGATTGAGTACTTCAGGAGAGCTCGACTTATATTTAAGTTTGCTGATAAATAAAAGAGATCGACGGAATGTAAAGTATAGATATAAAAAAGAGGAAACAGGGGCATATTGATCACATTCAGTACATACGAAATTACACTTATTTTCTACATATACATACTACAATTAAGACTACATATAACGAATAGAGGTTAAAAATTCCTAATTGGATATAAGAATTTAAAGCTATAGGTGATTGTGTTTGATAAAATTATCAAATACAAGTAGTACATTTGGTCAAAAGTTCTTATTTTTGATTTTTGGGTAGTTATACATTTAAATGCTTTTTGTTTCTCATCAATCGACACTTGTCTCTTATACATAGGTAGGTAATAGCGTAAAAATTTTAAATCTGGAGTTTCGTGGAAATACCTTTTGATGCACGCCTATCTCTATGAGTTTGGGCATAAGATTGTAAGGAGCATCGTCTTAAGAAGCGCTTATCGTTTTTATTTTCCTTGAAGAAAAAAAAACGTAAACATAATTATTTTAGTTTAAACATCAATTCATGTGAAGACTTCTTAACTTACCGATTTGTAATGTTGATTTATGTCAGAAGCAGCTTTGAGCAACAAGTAGATAAACACTAAGGCAAAAAGATATATAATCGGCTCAGCAGAGTCCTTTTTATCAGTTTTAGTAAATTTATTGCCTTTAGCTTTGGAAGTTTTATTTTTATGGAAACCATTTTTACCATTAGAAGGTACTTTGATAGAATATTTAGATTTTTTTGTTTTCTTACTGTAAGATGGTTTTGAACATTTATCTCCTCTGCCACTCCCTTCATCCATAGTAGCGATGCTACTTTCCGGAATGTTCAAAGAGATTCCTTTTTTTACTCCTTTCTCTATCCCATTTTGTGTGGTCTTGTTGATATCCGTCAAATAGCCAGACCGTGGGATTTGACTTCTTGTGAATATTTCTAAATCCTTGCATATATCCTTATATTCCAGTAATCTTTCAAGAATTTTTTGCGATTCTTCACGTTTTGAATAGGAAATGATATGGGGTGTTCGCAAAATATTTTCTTGGGTACAATTTACAAAACAAATCGGTATGCTACTCAGTCCCAAATAAATTGTTACGAATACAATTAATAATCCGATTGGAACTATACGATGATTATTATTTTCGTCGTTTGTTACTACACGTTTGTGCAATATGGATTCAATGAATTTTTCTTCTGAAAAATCAAAATTTCTTTTATGGGAAAAAATTAGAGAATAATTGTTCGTACAAACCTTCTTTATCCATCATTTCTATAAACTTTAACTTTATGTATCTATTGCAAACTTTGACATGAAGAATATGGCCGTTAATGAGAAATCAATAACATGACAATTGTAACGGTAATTGTCACATTGGGGCTGACATATGTTCGTCATGATGAAAATGCCAAAGTTTTGTCATTTCTACATTAAGGTGGGTATTAGCAGCTAAAATCAAAAATAAATCTGCATTAACAGAATATAATTATATATTTTTGTTGCAAATTCTAGACCATATTTTTGTTCCGGAGACTATACACCAACGGATCAAAGGAATACGTCAACATTGACCAAACGGAAAAATAAAATGTTATTTCTGTAAAAACAACAACAACCAACCTTACAATCCCAATATCGTCCTGTAAAGATAGCAGCTCCAAGCTACTTAACAAAAACGCCGTTTGTCTATGTGCGAAATAATGGTTTCATAAATGTTTCCGCAAGAATGAAGCATAGTACCGGCCCTTTAGCGGCTAAACTCCGAAACTTTAATAACCACTATTTTTTCTTTAATGTGAAATGATCAATGCAACATAAAATTTTATTCTCTTATACAGTGAATCTTTCGAAGAAAAGTAAGCATGAAAAATGAATATTGTACCGCACTACTAGCCTTTAGATTCCACATAGAAAGATTCGTTCCTGTTCAGCAAAAAATATCAGTTTCGAAGATTGATTTTCAGGCATTTTTTTGTCGTTTGTAATGAGTAACTACTCATAAAGCCTTTGAATTATCAACAAATGATCTGTGAAATCCACATTCAGAATAAGAAATTGAACAAATATGATAAGCCTTTAGTCATGTAATACATCTGTATTATTTTGGCCTCATTGGCATTTGTATTTGTAAATAAATTTGGATATATATATCATGTGAATTAAGAATGACGTCATTCCTCATATTGTGACATAAACATCTCAATACTATTATAACTACAGCGACCTAGTGGCGATATGAGTGTGCAGCTCATATACTAATTTTGCTGTATTCACTCCTAGAAAATATCACACCTTTCTTCATATCTTAAAAATAGTAAAAAATATACACCAACTAAATTATTCCTAAACAATATGTATGAATTTTTATATGAAATCATTCTATTTCGGGTCACTAATGCATCACATTTGGTCTCATTAACATGAGCAGAGATAGTCCATCTCGCCAATGCCCTTCTCAGATCTACTGATCGGTGGCTTCTATGAACCCTATTTATGAGGGCTGTTTTCTTTTGTTTGCACTGGATACAACATTTGTATGGCTATCCAGAACATCGTTGCACTGGTGTTCTATCCAGAACATCTCATCAGTGCAAGTCGCGCCGATGTTGCCCAGATTGTATTTGGATAAAGTGTAGCTTCTTCTATTCACAACAGCAATTTATTGTCGACTATTTTATCGAAAAACATGAAATTCAAAGTGATACATGTGTCATATAAATAATCGCAGCATTAAATATTTATTCTAACTAATTGGAGCATTTCATACATTAAACATGTAAGATTTCACTTCGTTTTCTGTGATGTGTTTTTAAACAGCTGATGACAGTGTTGCATATTTTTGGAGATGTCCTGGATAAACGAGTACTCTGTTTTCTTTTAGTCCTAACGCTTAGCATA
>PGFW01002218.1:16996-27737 GCA_003123925.1 Haematobia irritans
AATAGGTTAGTTAGGTTAAAGTGCATGCCCGATTAAATTTCAGCTCACTTAGACTCATTTCAGTCCATTGTGACTATCACATTTAACTAAAAGTACTATTAGCATATGGGCACTTCCTAGTCTTAACCACCTGAACCTTTCTCTTTTATCGTTACTTTTGTGGAACCAGAACCAGGATTGCCTCCCAAAAACATTAACAAAACTGCTTAGAGTTAAGGAGCCATATAGCTTTTAGACTTACTGACTTGACCTGGAAAAGTCCCAGGTACATCTAAACGCTATATGTCTCCCGTAAAATTCGCTTACGCTTTCACAAAGAGCAGGACACTCACACAAGACGGTGTTTAAATGATTTCCTTTATCCT
The DNA here is from genome assembly GCA_003123925.1 of Haematobia irritans. NCBI lineage: Eukaryota > Metazoa > Arthropoda > Insecta > Diptera > Muscidae > Haematobia > Haematobia irritans. The sequence continues at coordinate 17,362 of PGFW01002218.1, forward strand.
CCACATCAGATGACTGCTTATACAATAGTCAGTTTATACTTTTTTCGCACCTATTAAGTTTTTTGCAAATTCGCCTATCAGGCAGCGCACCGCGGGTTATAGCCAGATCATCAGGAGTTGCTATCTGACGCCTTGAGAACACTAGCATATCTAGTTGTGCGGTTTAAGTTTCAAATGGGCCCATATTTGCTTGGTGTGTCGTTACAACCCTTGCAATGCTTCTCCATCGAATATTGCGCCAATCATAACTACCATTCTGCACGCAGTAAGAGCTTGCAGGTGGCCTGGAATATGTACAGGCTAGTTACCCTTAGGCAGCTTGCTAACACATCTGCTTTTGCCACGTTCACCGGTAAATGCTTACCCTCATTGGCAGGCACCCCCCATATTTAAGTGTTTGAATATTCCTGTACTGTGCTTCAGCCATCTTCGTTGAGACCATTGGCGAGCGTCTATGCCGTTTTCGAGTTAAGGAACACAGAGTCCAAGGATTTTTATTGGCCAGGCGGTTGACTGTCTGCAGTATTATATTACTGTCTGACGTATATAAATAGTTTGTTGGGAACATTACTTCTCCAGCCAATTTCACCACCTACTCTTATGTGCCAATATTTCAGCCCTTATATATAACTACGATTTTGTTTCACTCTTAGCATCAAATTACATTCCAACAATAGATTTATTAATATTAGCTCTAGCTTTGTAAACACTTCATAAATTTTGGCGAGAAGGCAAACTCAATTCAGGTAGCAAGAACAGCCCCGTCTCCCCCGCTTTTCTAAAAGTCCATTTTGACCTCTTTGGGCAAAGATCAAACCCATTTGTCTGTAATGGGGGTACAAATAAAAGAAATAACAATAGCCGTACAATTTATCACATTACCTGGTCATAAATCACAATGTCCATAGTGTAAGAACCCTTAGACACTCGCGTGTGTAATCAGTTCACCGGAAAGAGCAATAAAAACGATACATGATGTTAATAAAAGTTGCTGTACCCCTCACACACACATTTTATGGCACATGGCAGGCATCACAATTAATAGGTGTAGACACTATTGGCGGTTTGTTCACATGGTTTATAATAAAATGGATGCAAAGGGATTTTCTGGCTGAATCAAATAATCTGTGATATTAAAAATTTATATTATGAATAAAATACTCAAGATGGGGTTTTATCTGGCCAAGGGAGCGTATGAATAACATTAATTGTTCGGTATCATAGAGCGTATAAGTCACATGAATTCTGTGGTACCATAGATCGTATAACCAACATTGTTTTGATTTCAATGACGATGTTAGGATACTATCTCTAGAATTTTTTGCACACTTTTAGGAGGTCTTATTATTTTTTTATCATCAAATTCTTCTTTTTTGTAAATATTTGACATATAAATTAACCCAATTACCTAATTATAAAACTGTATAGAAATTTAAAAGAAAAGTTGTCTGCTATCTCAAATACACATGTGTCATAAACAAACACACGATGGTTGACATCGTTGTCGTACTTCTCTACCCTGCACTCTATCCTCATTTCAAAGTCAGATTGTTTTCGCTTAAGTTGTAACTTAAAAAAGTGCAATTTAGCAAAACAACGTTATAAATTTTCCTAAAAGAATTAAAAAAAAAAAAAAACAAAAAAAGGAAATGTGAAAACATTGTAGAAAATAAAAAACAAAAATTTCAAAGAAAACAAGAGCACATTAAATTTATCTTCAGTCATGCCATCATGGATCCGTACAAAGACAGAGAAATGTTTTCACTTTTTTTCCATGGGAGAACCTAAGTGAGTTCGCGAAGGTGTTGTCTGTGTGTGTGGGTGAGAGCGACAACTACGAGTAAAGTAGAAAAAACAAACCAACTTAAGAAGGAAAGGACTAAGTACCAAAACTGTGTATGCAAGCAAGCGAAAAAAGTTAAGAACCCCAAGAAAAAAGAATCAAGACATGCAAGAAGAAAAAAGTTCAGTCAGTTTGAAAGCGCTTTCTAGAGCATCTACAATTCCAGCAACAACAGCACTAAGAGGAAGGCCAACAAGTTCTACTACTGCCACCAGAGTTTGGTGTACCCCAAAGGTACTTTTAGTGTAATGACATCTCATAGTTGCAGTCCTAGGTCTTTGGAAAATGCCTACAGTATTTTTCTTGTATTACCTAAGGGTTGAGATCACGGTTGCCACAGTTGGTAGAATTCTACCAAAAATGTTAGAGTATTACGCTTAGTAGATTTGGTCGAATTTTTTGAATTATTTTTAGTGATTTTGCAATTCATTAATAGAAATAAAGATTTAGACAAAATTTTCTAGTAGAAATAAATTTTTGACAAAAATTTTCTATAGGAACATAATTAGAATAAAATTTTCTCTAAGAAATAAAATTTTGACCAAAATTTCTTATATAAAAGATAATTTTGACAAAATTTTCTATAGAATACATATTTTTGAGCAAATTTTCTATAGAAATAAAGATTTGGGCAAAAAATATTCCCTAATAGAAAATACAATATTTGAACAAATTTTCTATGAAATAAAATGTTACAGTTGCTATAGAATAAAATTTTGACAAATTTATGAAAAAAGTTGTGAAAATGTATCTATAGAAAAAATTTTGCAGCAATTTTTTCCATAGAATAAATTTTTGAGAACATATTTTCGATTAGAGAATAAGTGTTTGGGCAACATAATTTCATATAAGAAATACAATTTTGGACATAAATTGACTATAGAGAATAAATTTATTAATTCTATAAGGAAAAAAATTTTTAAATCTTTCTATAGAATACTAAGAATTTTGACAAAATTATTCTATAGAAATAAAATTTATGCACAAATATTCTATAAAATAAGAATTTGATACAATGTTCATATAGAATAAATATTTAAATTTTAAGAAATAATTTTACCATCGTATAGAAAAAACGTTTTGAAAAAAAGTATTCTAAGTTAAAAATAAATTTTTGACAAATTTCTAATAGAAAAATTTTGACAAAATTTTATATTAATATTAGAATAAAATGATCTTGAAATAAAATTCTTATACGAAAAATTTTATTAGAAATAAAATTTTGACAAAATTTCTTGAAATAAATGTTTGAACAAATTTCATATAGAATAAAATTTGAACAAAATTTTATATAGAAATGAAAAATTTGACAAAATTTCTATAGAAATAACAATTTTGACAAAATTATCTATAGAAATAAAATTTTGAACAAATTTTCTATAGAAATAAAGTTTGACAAAATTTTTAAAGAATAAAATTTTTGATTTATTAATTGGTTCGGCTTGAATGGTCAATAGAAATCAAATCGATTATTGATTTTGTTTTAATATGTTATTTTCCAATATTTCGTGTTAGTGCGGCCACTCAACCATCTTCCTGGGACTTTTGTAATCTACATAAATACAAAAATTAAATTTACATTTAATTGTTCACAGAGAAATCACAATGATGTTATTGAAAATATATTTTTTATCGAAAAATAATCAACCTTGAGTTTCTTGTGTGTGTTGTTTCGCATTCACCGTAACACTAACTTGTTTTGTGTCGATGCTTGTTTAATAATATGTCGATACATTCTGGCGCTTCTTCTCGTGTCTTTTTGAAATTCATTCTTTTTGTCATGAGAACGAGATCTATTATAATTGAGCATCTCAAGAAGTGTAATCTTCGCTCTATGATTATTCTCTTGAGCAGTATCTCGACGTCTGTAATAGTTGGCTTGCTGTCCTGTTGGTTGTGACAGTGACCTTGCCAGTGCTGTTTTTTGTTCTACAACACAGAGAAGAAACATGATTGTCAGCTCAATATATTCGAAGAGCAAAGTAATATGATAAGCTATTTTTGCGCGCGACCAATATAACATTTTAACCTGCAACCAATGTTGGAATCAGTGAACATGGTTCTAAGAAATATAATTGTCCTCGATTAAATTGTTATTATATTGATAAATAGAAATTTTGTTTGCAAGAAAAGACAATGGTCACGAGTTTAAAATGTTATGGTATTCCAATGTAAAACTGTTTTTCTCTAGTTAAAAGAACATGGTCACAACCGCTATAAATTTTTTTGATCTTGATGAAAAACTTTTTTTCAACTCGGTCGAAAAAACAGGACGCCACCTTGAGAAAGAAAAACACAGAAATTAACTCTATTTATTTGTTTTTATTTATTAATAAACTAATTCATTTGTTTGTTTGTAATTTAATATATGTCGGCAAGCAAACGATCAGCATTATTTTTACACACACTATTTTATTTCAATTCACAATAAGTAATCATTCTAGTATTTACACTCGTGTTGCCATGCAAATGTAGAAACGCAGACATCATGTAATCTGCAGAATAAAAATAAATGATCCTATATACAAAATGCAGAACAAACAAAACAGAGTATATTTTGCAAATTACACCTTTCCTTTTTTTGTGTTCACGATAAAACCACGTGCCATTACTGAATATAATAAATTAACAGCAAAACACGTAAATCTTATTCTCCGTCCATTCCAAGAAACAATCCACACACGACCTGACGGGCGCGAAAAATGAAATTCGTGTGTAACCGTGCTTCAATGTTTTTAATAAAAATTTCTTTTCCGCTGGGCAAAACAGTTAAAATTAAATGGCACGAAAAAATTGTAAATGGTCTTTATGGCCATGTAATGGTTCTTAGTATCATATTATACTTAACCTATAAAAATAACTTTTTCCCTGTAAAAAAGAAAAAAATTGAAGTGGTCAGATACATGATTTTCGCGACTCATATTAATGGTCTCAAATTCTTCAATTTTAAGATGATAGAACATGTTTTGTCGTATTTGAAACCAGTTCAAATGGGCTTATTGGCACCGTAACATTTTTCTCGGCTCGAAAACATTTTTTTCACAAAGGACAATAATACATGGTTTTTAGCGACATGCTCTAGATAACATTTAAATGAGCGGGCAACCATGTCCAACATCGGTTTTTTTCTGGTGTGCGTGTACAGATTGTCTGTAGCTTTATGGGTCTGATTTTATGCGACGAGTATTGTCTTAAGGTTTAGTCATTGTAGTGCCAACATAATGCAGTTGGATAGTATGTTGGTACCTTGTCCCAAATTACAGTTTAATTTTGTATATATATTACTCTTGGTCTCACGTCTTTAATTTTTGACTTGTATTCGCTGAAATTCTTTTCTGTTCTTGACGTCCGTGATGCAAATTTGATTTTGTTCCTTGTATATTATGTCGATTTTAAAAAACTGTTTCGGAGAAACCTCGGATGTAAGTCGCTTATAGGATCTTATCCTTTTTATGTTCCAGCTTTCAGTTGTCCTTAATTTTAACGCGATTACATCAGTCATGTATTTATTTCTATTTGGAAACTCGTTTGCGGTCAATATTTGTTTTGATTTTTAGTTTCATTCTTCCCTTGTGAAATTCTGCATCACTTATTCCTTAGAAACCCGAATCTATAAATTAATTGCTGTCAATATGTATTATACGTTTTTGTGTTTTTTGAATTATTAATTTAATAAGTCTTTCAGTTGCAGTTGTTTTTTGATAGGCCAATCCAGCCTCAAATCGTTATACCATCTCTCAATATGTTGGCAGTCCAAATTATGACAACTTGTTGTCTTTTCTAATTCATTGTAATTGGATTTTGGCTGTGGAATGAGTTTAAGTGGCGTGAAGAGTCCTTTCTTACGTCTATTTTCCTTTTATTATGCAAATATGTCGTCAATCCATATTTTGTAATAATGTCGAGGGTTTTCGGTATGTGGCTTAAGGGAATTGTCTATAGTTTTCTGAATGATGTCACAATTATTGGAGATGTCTGGGAGATGCCCATTGGCATCTCCTTTTAATTGTTCATAAGGTTTATGTTCAATAATTGTAAAGTACGTACTGTCCTTTGAGGATCGCAAAATAGTGGCTTAGTCCTTAAATGACTAAACTTAAGACAAGACTTCGTCGCAATAAACCAGACGATAAAGCTACTAGACAAGTCGGTAGAACTAAAAAACAGCACTGGCAGCTCATGCACGCAACAGAAAAACCATGTTTGGAACATGGTGCCGCATCCATTTAATGCTTATTTGAGTATGTAATTGTCAGGAAAACCATGGTATTGTTGTTCTTTGTAAAAATAATTTTCAGGAGCGAGAAAATATAATGTTGGCTATTACAGCATTTAACATGGTTCTCAAAATGCCGCAAAGCATGTTCTATTATTTAAATGATTAGAAATTTGAGACCAATTTATATGGTCAGGAAAAATCAATGTTATCTGACGCATCTCAATTTTTACTTTTTTGCAGAGAAATACAATATTTTTATAGTTTACGAATACGACATGGTCTAACAAACCATTAATGCCATCAAAGACCAATTGTAACATGTTTTCGTGACCATTTAACTTTTTTAATTTTTTTTGCAAGCTGACAATGAATTTTTATAAAAACATTGAGCAGGTACGAACGAATTTTCTTCAATTTTGGCAGCCGTCCAGTCGTGTGTTGATTGTTTCTTGAATGGAACCGGAGAATACGGGAATTAATTGTGTTTTCGTGTTAATGTTATTTATCAGAAACTGGCACGTTGGTTTTTATGTGAATAAACAAGGAAGTGTAATTGGAAAAAAAATATACCTGGTTTTTGTTCTGCATTTTGATCATAATGGTATAATTTAATTTATATTTGCAGTTACATGATGTCTTGCGTGTTGTACATTTGATGGCCACGAAGTAAATATGGCATGATTACTATTGTTGCAAGATTGAACCAATACTAGATGTGTGTAAAATATATGTGAAGTTTGCTTGGCCACGACATTATAAATAATAAACAATGAATTCGTTTATTATAATAAAATAAAAACAAATAATAAAGTTGATTTTGTGTTTTCTTTTCTCAGTGGCGTCCTTTTTTACGACGTAAAAAAAGTTTTTTCATAAAATCAAAAACATTTTTAGCTTGTGACGCATGTTTCCTTTTAACTCGAAGGAAAAAACATTTATGACGAATAACAAACATTTTTAGATCGTGACGCATTGTCTTTTAATGGAAACAAAATTCTTTTATTAATCAATATAAATAACATTTTAGATGAGGACAATTGTAATTTTTCTTTAGAACCATTGGTTTCACTGAACCAACATGGTTGCATTTGTTAAAAATGTTACAAATGGTCCGCCGCAAAAATAGCCTGCTATCATAATTTGATTTTGCTGCTCGAATATATTGTGGCAATCAATGTTTTACTTTCTCTGGCGTGTGTACAAAAACAGGACACAATAAGCCAACTTTAGCAGACGTCGAGATACTATGCTCAAGGGAATAATCATAGACCGAAGAATCACTCTTTGAGATTGCCAATATAATAGATCTCTCTCGCCTGACAAAGAATGAAATTTCAAAAAAGACACGGAAGAAATGCGCAGAATGAATCGACATATTATAAACAAGCATCGACAACAGAACGAGAGTTTAGTGTACGGTGAATTGACGAAACAAACAGCAGCACAAAGAACTCAAGTTTAGAGTTATTTTTCGGATAAAATATATTTTCAATAACTAATTGTGATTTTTGTGAACATTAAATGTAATTTAATATTTTTGTATTTATGTAGATACAAAATCCCAGAAGATGGTTAGTTGGAGCTAACCAAAATATTGGAAAAAATATTAAAACAATCAATAATCGATTGTTTCTATGACCTCAAGCGCGAACATAATAATTCAGAATAAATCATAAAAATACGTCAAGCAACACACAAAATTACGTAAGAAATAACCATTTTGACAAAAATTTTTCTATAGAAAATAAAATTTTGACAAAATTTATAGAAGATAAAAATTATGAAAAAAATATTCTATAAAACATAAAATTGAACAAAATTTCTATAGAATATGAAAATGTTGGACAAAATTTTCTATAGAAATAAAATTTTGACAAGCATTTTGCGATTTGAAAAAAGTTGTGACAAAATTAATCATATAGAAATAAAATTTTGACAAATTTTTCTATAGAAATAAATTTTTGACAAAATTTTCGATAGAAATATAATTTTGACAAAATTTTTTATAGAAGTAAAATTTTGTAAAATAAGATTTGTTTGTTTTGTAGTTTAAAATTTCTCCAAATTATAATAATAATAACGGCAACAGTGGTTGAAATACCAGAGGAAGGGTAAAAAGGACCATAAGTATTTCATGCTAAGGCGTTGTACTGTGGGCATAAATTGAATTTTTTTTTAATTTCATTTAACTAACCTAATTAATTAAAAATTAATTAAAGTTTAAGTTAAATAAATTCAATTAATTGTTTATTTTATTTAGTTTAAGTTATTAATGTTATATTAAAATTAATCAAAATAAAATTATTTTTTTCTAAATTTTTGTTTTGTTTATTTCCCTCGCCTTTTAATGTCCACTGATAGTTGTTCGTGAAAAACTTGAGTCACTTTAGATATCCCACCATCATCAACAGTGGCAACAAGAACTAAAACAAAAAACAACTAAGAAAACAATCGACAAGTACAAAACAAAAACAACTCAACATCATGTAACGCAAACCAAGCGAACCGAGTTGTGTTGAGCATCACATCAAGCCAAACCAACAAACAGGCAAGCATTTCCAAGCCACGAAACAAGCCAAGCACACAACTATCCAACGACCAACAGCCTTCACCAGGTCTCTTTTGTCTTCTTTCTCTTTAGCAGCAAGGATTCATATTTAACAAAATATATACAAAATACACCTCAACGTAAGATAAACTCATATCTCTCGTCACCTACACACAAATACATAGATAGCATTTCTCCATTGCTCTGTGTTTGTTGTTATCATTGTCATTTTTTGTTTTGTTCGTCAAAACTATTAAGCAACGATAGAATAAGAAGACCCAGACGAGGACGGAGACGTGTGAGTTGTAGTTGTGTGAAAAGAAAACCATTGTCAACATAACCAGGGCATACTGATATTGTTGTAACAAGCACTCACACACACGCATGTTATTTTTTATCGCAATCACGCAGCAATTGAAAACACTCACATATAATGTATGTATAATTATTGGATACCTGCTGGTAATTACAGTATTTGGTCATGAAATTAGAGAAGCCTTTACTGAGGAATCAAAAATTCTTGTTGGCAAAAAAAAAATTGGCTGGCCAAAATACATTGTCTTGAATTTAAATTTTAAAAATTAAAAACAAAAGCTTACCGCACAAAATTTCACCACACGGGATTTTCCTGTTCTGAGAATAGGGTGTCCTTTGTGTGGTCTTACTTTTATTGTGAACAAACCCTATCCCGATCACAATCTCTCATATATACTCGTATTCCGACCAAGGTCACTAATCACTATCTCTTCCACATTACCCACTTTACGTATATCAACACCATCGATACTGTTAGCTGCAAACACGGATCCCTTACGATACTAATAATACAACCTATCAGTATCGTCAGACCCCTGCCAGTGTAATCCGAAACATAGTCAAACTAATAAACAACAAGTATAAACGGCCGTAAGTTCGGCCAGNTGGACCCTTTCCCGTTAGCTTATCTCGACAGACGGAGGAAAATCTTCGTTACACTGGCTAGTAGGAAGATAATTGTCCGAATAAGTTCAACTTTGTGTGTATCATGGGGATACAACCCTGTGGAAAGAAGATCTCATCGCCTACATGACCGAATTTGATCTTGAGACTGAGGGGCCAATACAAGCAAGAAAACTAAACATTGCCATTTTTCATGTTAGCCTGATAGAGAAACAGGCAATTAACGTCCAAATGCATTATATCTAATTTTACAATTATTAATCGAGCTTTATGGACAAATTTAGATTAAGGAACTTGATTAATAGAGTCATTGAAAAGAAAACGCCAGATACAAATCTTAACACGCCTAGACTGTACATGTTTCGGTTCGGGCGAATGAACCTTTCCGCAGCCTTTAGTATAGATCTGGCTGGGATAGATAACTTAATTTTGGGCCCTTTATGCTATCTCCTTATGGAGAAAACATTTAGGAATTTTCCTCTTACAAATTAAATCATCTTTACTCACACTGTACATCATCTTTTCATATAACTACAAATCCCTTAATCTTATTCTTATTTCGTTTTGTTACTGCAGTAATGCAACAACACGAAATTTATTTTTAGAAGCTATTTGTTTAAATTGACCTAAGTGGTGAACAATCGAACAATGCTTTTTGTTTCTACAGTAAAACAACAACATGTGACTTGTAGTTATATGAAAAGATGATGTACAGTGGGAGTAGAAAGATGATTCAATTTGTAAGAGGAAAATTCCTAAATGTTTTCTCCATAAGAGTTAGCATAAAGGGCCTAAAATTGAGTTATCTATCCCAGCCAGATCTATAC
>PGFW01002220.1:581-12753 GCA_003123925.1 Haematobia irritans
CCCTTGTGTTTCTAGCTTTTTATTGCCAGTTCATTTCGCATTTACTCTCCTTTCTCTTATTCCCGCCGAATGATGCAGTTCTGACATATTTCCGCATTATCCATTGATCAATTTCCTTTTGCATTCTAATATGGTACGCGCATCGAACCGTACATTTCTGATATTACACCTCATTACCCCGTCAGTGGCAAAATGTTCACGTTCTTATGCACCCTCAAAAAAAAAATCGCTTTCTGTAACACAATTTTGCTGTCAAGCGGCATATATATTTTCAGGATTGGTCCAAAACAAATATTGTGTATTGTTCAAATTATATTATGTTTCAGCTTAAGGCCATACACTTTGTAGAAAAAACATTCTTTTAATGAAATTTCTTTGTGTGGCATATATTTTAAGCGCCAATTTGGTATATTTTCCATTATTTTAGCTTGCTGCCATTACTCTCTAGGTCACTCTTTTCTAAACATATGTATTGTTTTATAGCAATCTTTCTAAAATTAATATATGTTTTGCACTCTAAGCTATATTTATATACAAAACATTTCCCAAAACCATAATTATGTTTAACATATTAACATATATGTCCCAAAACATAGTTATGCTAGTTTATTGACACATTTATATGTTTACATACATAAAAATATCTGTGTTAAACAAATTTGAGCTTTCCCAAATCATATAATTTTTTACTCCGCGGGCTGCAACGAGGTGAACCACATATTGAAACAACAGTCTTTTTCGTCACGGTAGCCTCTGACTTATTTCCGAGCCAATTGCGACACATCTCGTTATTGGCACGCATTTCCCTCCCTACAGGCATTGTGCTGAACGGTCGGAAATCGCGGAAGAGCATGCTCGGTGTCCTGGGTCCGTCCACATAACCAGGTTGGGCTTTGATAAATCCCCGGTCTGACACATATATGGCTGTCGCTAGTATTAAATGCACTATTATTTTTATTATAGCCACCAACCTTCCCACAATGATAAGCTGTTCCAAAAATTTGACGTCCTGTAAATCAATTATTTTGCTGAGATAGAGCGCCTTTTTGCCTGAAGCACACTTTTGTTATTATGAAAAAAAAATGGAAAAAGAAATTTCGTATTTTGAAGAAAATACTGTTTTCTTTGAAGGGGAAAAAATACGGGTGGAAGCAAAAACTGGCCTTGATTAATGAGTTTTTCCGGACTCTGCCCAGGAAGAAATCAACAATAATTTGATTTGGCCTATGGAAAAATTTCAAGCGTGGCTGAAATGAGCCTCGGAGGACGGTGAAAACGCAGTGGACGCCCTGAAAGCGGTGCGCTTACCGAGACGAAAACATTAAAAAATCCACAAAATGCATCTTTTGAATGACCGTAACAAATGAAGCTTGATCGAGATAGCAGACGGGCTTACAAAGATATCACAGAAACGTGTTGCGTAATTACACCCGATTTTCCGTCGATATGCTGATAATGGGATAAAACATGGCCCTCCATCACTAACACTTCCTGAGTCCAATCGACATTGCGCTGAGTGGACAGCGACCGAGTGGAAACCGTCTCCAAAGCGTGGAAAGACTCAAAAGTCGCTGGCCAAAGTAATGGCCTAATGTTTTCTGGCGAGCGCACGGATTACATTTTTTCTCGATTGATCTGAGAAAGGAAAAAACCATCAACAGTGACTAATACTCTAATGGCCGTTATTGGTGCGTTACTGAAGGCTCGAAATCGCGGCAAAACGGCCCCATTATGAAGAGAAAAAAGTGGAGTTGTTTCCACCAAGACCCAAAGCACCGTGGCCCCACAAGTCATTGCAGAACGATGGCAAAAATTTAAATGAATTGGCGCTTCGAACTTGCCTTCCCCACCCACCGTAATTTCTCCAGATCCTGGACTCCAGTCGACTTTTTCTTTTCTCAGACCTGCAAAAAGATGCTCGCAGGCGAAAAAATTTTGCGCTGCAAGAGAGCGTGATCGCCACGAAACTGACGGCTTATTGTGAGAGCAAAACCGAAGGAGCTAACTACCAAAATGCGCTATCAAAAAAATTGGAAGCGTCTTATTATTCGTGTATCGCTCTCTGAAGCGAACTTGCGGTTGAAATAATAAAAAACGGAAAAAAAAAAAAAAAAAAAAATTTTTGACAAAACAAAAATGCTGTTATTTCTGTGTTAGACCGGGGACTTACTCAGCTCAACCTGCTTACACGACCAGCCCGTCCCTCTGTTCACCCCATCCGAGTCCATCGGTCTAGCAGAAATGTCTGAGTGGTCACACTCTCATTGCGAACCATCTTAACTGGCGTCATCGAACTGTCACACCAGACACACTATGTGGCCCAAACCATTGATATACAATCATGGATTGTTCCGGAAAACGCCATTACACGCCCACTTACCTACATTATTATCCTTTTATGGCGCTCCTTCTCTATAGAGAAATTCTTTATCAACCATTTTATTCTATAGAAACCATTTGTCAACATTTTATTTCTATAGCATTTTTTTCTTTTAAATTTTTATTATCCTATACGAAAATACTTTGCCAAAATATTACATATCCATACGAAAAAATTTGTCAAATTTTATTCTAGAGAAAGTTTTGTCAAAACTTTATTCTAAAAAACTTTTTTCAAATCTTTATTTCTCTAAAAGAAAATTTGCTCAAATACAGAAATTTTCGTTAACATTTTTCAATATCTATAGAAAATTTTCTCAAAATATTTCTATTTCTAGCGAAATTCTTGTTAAACATTTTATTTCTACACATAAAAATGTTGGTCTAAATTCGCTATTTCTATAGAAATATCTACTCAACAATTAATTTCTAATAGGAAAAATTGCTTGTAAAATTTCTATTCTCTATAGAAAAATTGCTATCCACAAATTAATTTGTAGAGAAAATTTGTGCAAAACTTATAATTTCTATAGAAAAATTTTGACGATACTCTTTCCCGCTTTTATAATTAAGAATTTTGGTCAGTGAGAGTGTAGTGTATTTTCTATTAGAACAATTTTGTCGTAATTGTATTTAAGAATTTTTTATTTCCATAGAAAATGTTGCCAAAATTATTAACTTCGTAGAATTTTGTCAAATTTCTATTTCTAGAGAAATTTATTCAAATTACAAAATTTTGTCAAACATTTCATCATCTATCAGAAAATCTTCTCAAATTTTTCATTTCTATCGAAAATTTCTTGTCAACATTTCGTATTCTATAGCAAAATGTTTGTCGTACAATATGTACTTGTCTATAGAAAATAATCTAGTCAACATTTAATTTCTACTAGAAAATTCTTTGTTAAAAATTCTTTATTTCTATACAAGAACAAATGTATTCAAAATTTACATTTGTAGAGAAATCTTGTCAGAAATTATATTTTCTATACGATAATTTTGGGGACGATACTTTTCTGTTTTATAGAAACATTCTTGTCATTAATATTATTTCTGAATGAGAAAATTTTGTCGCATAACTTGTATTTTTTCTATAGAAATTTTTTACTTTTCTATAGAAAACGTTGCCAAGATAGTCACTTCCATAGAAAATTTTGTCAAAATTTTATTCCTCTAGCACGCAAATTTTTGTAATAAATTCATTGTTCCAAACTACAAAATTTGTACAACATTTTCATATTCTATAGAAGAATTTTTCTCAAATTTTTATTATCTATTTCGAAAATTTTGTCGACGATTTATTTCTATAGAAAATGTTGTCTACAATTGATTACTATAGAAAAATCATTCTCAGCTCAAACATTTTTAATTTTCTATAGAAACATTTCTGTTTAGACAAAATCTTTTTAGTTCTAAGAAAAATGTATTAAAAATTTAATTCTATAGAAAAATGCTATCAAAAATTTAATTTGTAGAGAAAATGTCCAAATTATATATTTCTATAGACAAATTTGTACGTATTTTCGTTTATAATGAAAATTTTGTCATAATATTATTATCTACTAGAAATTTTGTCGAAATTGATATTTTATAGAATTTATTTGATTTCCTATCAGAAAATGTTGCCAAAAATATTACTTCTCCCACTAGAAAATGTCAACATTTTATTTCTAGAGAAACTTTTGCTCAAAGAGATTTTGTTCAAATACAAAATTTTTGTCCAACATTTTCATACTCTATAGAAATTTACTCACAAATTTTCTATTTCTAATCGAATTTTGTCGATCATTTATTTCTATAAGAAAAATGTTCCGTCTAAATTGTATTTCTATAAAAAATACTCTAGTGCAAAATTTATTTCTATAAAAATTTTTGTTAAAAAAGAATTTCATTCCTCATGAATTTCTATAGGAAAATTTTGTCGATCATTTTCGTTTTATAGAACAATCTTTTGTCAACATTCTCTATTTCTCATAGAAAATCTTTGTCCACAAATTTTAACTTGTTACTAGAAAAATGTCTTGTCAACCAATTTTATTTCCATAGCAAAATTTTGTAAAAATTTCATTATCTCATACGAAAATTTGTCAAAAATTTGGTGCTGTATATCTAATGTCTTGTCAAAATTTTTGGTCCTATTAAAAAATTTTAGAGAAAGTTGTCTTGTACAACATTTACCGAACACAACAGCTCTGCCAAACCGTAAAAATAGTCTACCATCATCTACTAGAACTGCCCATCAAGGCATCAAACTAGTTACGCACAAGCCCAGTCTTTAGTGGAAACTTTATGTACCGCAATCCAATTGTCGAGACTTCGTCCGTACTTTTCGTACTTTTGCAAGTTTTTTGTTGTTATCCACAGTAGATGTAAATTTTTTACATCTGCACTTGTTTAGCGTCATTGCCGATTGTACATATGCCAATTTAGATCTTTCATCAACAGAGCATTTCTAGGATATGCCTCTTTAGCCATCAATCTAACCATCATTATGAATAACCACACTCCTTCATTATCAAATATGCCATAAATTATGGACCGCCATACTTGCGAAATATTCTAATATGTAATATGCGATTTGTACAGTATATTAGGATGAGAGGCAAGATAGACACCGGCAAACATCACGCACGCATGGCATATACCAAACTAATGGGAACGATTTATTTTCCAGGATATGGATACAAAGTACTATAACTCTTCACTTTCGGATGCTAGAAGAAAACTAGCCACCCATAATAAAGTTTTAGGAAAAACTTTAGTTTTGCATACTTCCGTTCCGTTTTTCTCTTTTCTCTTGACTACCAAAAAATTGTCCTTTGACGCTATGTCACTCTGGCTGGCCTATTCGTTAGTCTCATTCCCAGATTATTGAGTACACTACGATACATGCAATACGATTGTACTATGTGTTTGTAGGTTTGTTCTAACAAAAATTTATGAGATTTTATGTTCTAGTATGTTAAGGAACGTGATTAATGTGTTTATTGATACGGAAATAGTTAATGTTCAGTTTTGCGAAAATAAAGAAACAAACCTTTCCATGTCAAGCGTCGTTTTGGATGCAAAGGCGCAAATCAAAAAAAAGCGGAAAACTTACTGCCAAAAAAAAAACTCGAAATTGTGTGTAATAATAAAAAGTCTTGCTTCCTTTTGCATTTCTCTTTCAGGATTCCCAATTGATAGCGGTAATAGTTTCGAGTTTGTTTTTTTTTGGTTCATCTATGCTATCCGTTTTCAAGAAAAATCTATGCATATCTGTTTTGGTACATTGAATGTGAGCCTTAGATCAATGGAATAAAATTTGATAAAAGTTCCAAGAATGTCATTCAGATATAATTCTTTTTTGGTTTTGTTCCTATGATTTGTTACCGAGGAGCGCGCATGCACATTGATTTAAAATTTTTTTTGGAACAAAGAAACTAATCTGGGGAATTTTCCTATCTGAAGCCATTGTACATGCGAATATCAACAGGGATAGTTCTGCCACAGTGACAGGAAGAAAAAAACAAGCAAACTCTTTCTCTTGTCAGAAACCCGAAGACAAAATGACAATTTGTCCATTGAGAAAATTGATTTTTGTATGTGTATAGAGAATGTTATGAATGGGCTGGAATTTTAAACTACTGATAAGGCGAATATTGATTGGTAGATTATGTATCAGCAGCGGGAAATCGCTGAAGGCTAAAGATTAAGAAATGGGATAGTGCTGGTATAGGCATAGGAATATAAGAGGATAGGATAGGATAAGGTAGGATAAGGACGTGGATAGGCATATGCGATTGTAAAAGGATTGGTATAGCTAATAGGCGATAGGATAGGTGATAGGATTGCATGAGGCGAATAGGCCGATAGGATAGGAATAGGATGGGTCACCTCTCTCCCTATCCAAGGTAATTGGATAGGGATAGAATGAGGATTACGATTAACGATACGAATTAGGATTAGCCGATTAAGATTAGGATAGGGATAGGCGATAAGTTTTAGGATAGCTAGGATAGGATAGGAATAGGACTAGATAGGATTAGGATAGGCATAGGGATAGGATTAGTTGGCATAGGATAGGGATAGATAGCGATAGGCGATTAGGCAATAGGAGATAGGATCAGGATAGGGATAGGGATAGGATAGGATAGGGATTCCACTAGATAGGATAAGGGATTTTAGTATAGGGATAGGATAGGATAGGATTAGGAATTAGGATAGGATAGGATAGGATAGGATAGGGATAGGAACTACGAAATAGTGGATAGGATAGGATAGGATAGGCGCATAGGATATAATAGGATAGGATAGATTAGGATAAGGGATAGGGATAAGCGATAGATAGGGATGAATAGGGGATGATACAGGATAGGATAGGGAAGGGATAGGGATAGGATAGGGATAGGATAGGATTAGCGGATAGGGATAGATAGGCGATAGGATAGGATAGGCATAGGATAGGATAGGATAGGATACGGATAGGATAGGGATAGGCATAGGGATCAGGATAGGGCGCATAGCGATAGGCGATAGGATTAGGGATAGGCATTAGGGATAGGATAGGGGATAGGATAGGGCCTAAGGATCAATCTGTGATTAGGATAGGGATAGGATAGGATAGGCGGACTCAGGGGATAGGATAGGGATATGGATATCCATAGGGATTTCAGGATAGGGTCATTTAGGATAGGAATAGGATAGAGAATAGTGATAGCGGAGTTCATGATAGTAGGACTAAGAACAGGGAGTTTGGGGGGGGGGAATAGAATAAGGATAGGGATCAAGGACCTAGGCGATAACGAAGCGATCTAGGATCTGGGAGGACACCGCTGGTGATATGTTAGCATGGCCCGCCTTGCATACACAAGGTCATGGATTCGATCCTGCTTTCGACGTAAACACCTAAAAGTTTTTCAGCGGCGCGATATATCCACTTCAGTTAGTGCTGCGTGACATTTCTGAGGGTTCAAAAGCTCTCTAAGTGCGTTTCACTGCCCAACTGTGGAACCACTTAGAGAATTTCTTCTGAAACCCGTCAGCAAATGTCACCAGCACTTACTGAAGTGCGGATAATCCGCCGCTGAAAAACTTTTTAGGCGTGGTTCGGTCGAAGCTAGGAATCGAAGTCCCATGACCTTGTGTATTGCAAAGGCGGCATGCTAACCATAATCACCACGGTGTCTCCCATCCCATATCCCTTATCTTCATCCCTTCTTTATCCCTATCCTAATTCCTATCCCTGTCTTATTCCCATTCCTATTCTCCTATCCTATTCCTATTCCTTATCTCTATCCTATCCCTATCCCGATTCCTTATCCCTATGCCTATTCCCTCATCCGCTTATCCCTATCCTATCCCTATCCTATCCCTATCCTTATCCCTTATCTGTAGCCCTATCCTATCCTAGTCCGTATCCCTATTCCTATCCCTATTTCCTATCCCATCCTATCCCTTCCTATCCCTATTCCTATCCCTATCCTTATCCCTATCCTATCCCTATTCCTATCCCTTATCCTCTATTCCCTATCCTGATCCCTATCCTATCCCTATCCTTATCCCTATCCTATCCCTATCCTATCCTATCCTATCCTATCAAAATATCCGCTTATCCCATCCCTATCCCATCCCTATCCTAGTCTTATTCCTATCCGCCTATCCTATCCCTATCTATCCTTATTTATATCCTATCCCTATCCTAATCCCTATCCTATCCCCTATTCCTATACCTTATCCCTATCCTTATCCCTATCCTATCCCATCCTATTCCTATCCTAAATTCCCTATCCTATCCCTTATCCTATCCCTATCCTCATCCCTATCCTTATCCTATCCCTATCCATCCCTATCCTATTCCCTATCCATATCCTATCCTATCCTATCCCATATTCCTATCCCCTATCCTATCCCTATCCTATCCTATCCTACTCCTATCCTATCGCATATCCTATCCTAGCCCTATCCCCGTAACCTATCCCCCTATACCCTATCCTAATCTCTAATCCTAATCCTAATCGTTATCGTTATCGTATTCCTAATTCTATCCCATCCATACTCCCCACCCGTATCCCTATCCTATCCCTATCCTATCCCCATCGCCAATCCTATCACTTCCCTCTATCCCCTATTAGCTATCCCAATCCCTTTTCCATCCAATATCCTATCCAGTCCTTATTCCTACCCTTATCCATATCCTATCCCTCTTAGTATCCCTATCCTATACCCAGCACTATTCCCACTTTCTTATCTTAGCCTTCACATTTCCCGCGTGTATCCACATTTAACGTCATACCCATATATTGTCCTATACCTCATAGTTTTTAAAATTCCACCCGATTCACTTAACATCTCTCCTATACAAATACAAAAAATCAATTTTCTCACATCTGGACAATTTCATTTTGTCTTCCCGGTTCTGAACAAAGAGAATGTTTCCTTTTTTTTTTCTCCTTCACTGTGCAAACATATTCCCTGTTGATATTCCCATGTTACAATGGCTCGATAGGAAAATTTTCCCCAGATAGCTTTCTTCCTGCCTTCCGAAAAAAAATCTTAAATCAATGTGCATGCTCGCTCCTCGGTAACAAATCATAGGAACAAAAACCAAAAAAGAATTATTTGAATGACATTCTTGAACTTTATCAATTTTATTCCATTGATCTAAGCCACATTCAATGGTACCAACAGATATGCATAGATTTTCTTGAAAGGAAGCATAGATGAACCAAAAAAAAAACAAACTCGAAACTATTCCCCTATCAAATTGGGAATCCTAAAGAGAAATCAAAGAACAAACTTTTTATTATTACAACAATTTCGAGTTTTTTTTTGCAGTAAGTTTCCTTTTTTTTGGATTTTTCCTTTCATCCAACACTTGACATGAAAGTTTGTTCTTATTTTCGCAAAACTGAACTTAACTATTTCCGTATCATAAAACATCAATACGTCCTTAACATACTCGAACATAAAATCTCATAAATTTTTGTTAGAACAAACCTACAAACATAGACAACGTATTCATGTATAGTAGTGTACAATATCTAGGGGAATGAGACTAACGAATAGGCAGCCAGAGTGACATAGCGTCAAAGACAATTTTTGTTACAAGAGAAGAGAAAACGGAACAGGAAGTATGCAAAAATAAAGTTTTTCCTTAAAACTTTATTATGGTGCTAGTTTTCTTCTACATCCAAAGTGAAGAGTATAGTACTTTTATCCATATCCTGGAATATAATGTTCCCATTAGTTCGTATATGCATGCTCGTATGTTCGGTTCGTATCTTCCTCTCATCCTATATACTTACAAATCGATATTACATATTAGAATATTTCCAAGTATGCGTCCATAATTTATGGCATATTTGATAATGAGGGAGTGTGGTTATCATAATGATGGTTAATTGATCTAAAGACATATCCTAGAAATGCTCTGTTGATAAAATCTGAATTGGCAGTTAACAATCCCAATGACGCTAAACAAGTGCAGATGTAAAAAATTTACATACTACTGTGGATAACAACAAAAAATTCCAAGTACGAAAGTACGGACGAAAGTTCGACATGGATTGCGTACATAGTTCCACTAAAGACTGGGCTTGTGGTAACAGTTGATGCCATTGATGAAGTTCTAGTAGATATGGTAGATATTTTTACGGTTTGGCAGACTGCTGTTTCGGTAAATTTTACAAACAACGTCTCTAAAATTTTTTATAGGACCAAATTTTGACGACATTTAGAATATACAGCAACAAATTTGACAAAATTTCTATAGATATAAAATTTTACAAATTTCTATGGAAATAAAATTTTGCAAATTTCTAGTAAAATTAAATTTTGGACAAAATTTTCTATTAGAAATAAAATGTTCGACAACAATTTTCTATAAAACGAAAATATCGACAAAATTTTCGACAAAAAATATAGAAATAAAATTTTAACAAAATTTTTATAGAAATAGAACTTTTGACTTAAGATATTTTCTATAAAGAAATTACATTTAGACACATTTTTCTAATACGAAATAAATGTCGACAAAATTTCTGATAGAAATAAAATTTGAGTAAATTTTCTATAGATATGAAATGTTGACAAAATTTTGTATTTGACAAAATTTTGACAAAATTTCTCTAGAAATAAAATTTGACAAAATTTTCTATGGAAGTAATATTTTGGCAACATTTTCTATAGAAATAAAAAATTCTATAAAAATACAATTTCGACAAAATTTTCTATAGAAATAATATTATAACAAAATTTTCTATAAAACGAAAATATCGTCAAAATTTTCTATAGAAATATAATTTGGACAAAATTTTCTCTACAAATTAAATTTTTATACATTTTTCTATAGAAATTAAATTTTTATACATTTTTCTATAGAAATAAAATTTTTAACAAAATTTTCTATAGAAATAAAAATTTGACTAGATATTTTCTATAGAAATACAATTTAGACAACATTTTCTATAGAAATAAAATGTCGACAAAATTTTCGATAGAAATAAAAATTTGAGAAAATTTTCTATAGATATGAAATGTTGACAAAATTTTGTATTTGACAAAATTTTTACAAAATTTCTCTAGAAATAAATTTTGACAAAATTTTCTATGGAAGTAATATTTTGGCAACGTTTCCTATAGAAATAAAAAATTCTATAAAAATACAATTTCGACAAAATTTTCTATAGAAATAATATTATGACAAAATTTTCTATAAAACGAAAATATCGTCAAAATTATCTATAGAAATATAATTTTGACAAAATTTTCTCTACAAATTAAATTTTGATACATTTTTCTATAGAAATAAAATTTTTAACAAAATTTTCTATAGAAATAAAATTTTGACTAGATATTTTCTATAGAAATACAATTTAGACAACATTTTCTATAGAAATAAAATGTTGACAAAATTTTCGATAGAAATAAAAATTTGAGAAAATTTTCTATAGATATGAAATGTTGACAAAATTTTGTATTTGATAAAATTTCTCTAGAAATAAAATTTGACAAAATTTTCTACGGAAGTAATATTTTGGCAACATTTTCTATGGAAATAAAAAATTCTATAAAAATACAATTTCGACAAAATTTTCTATAGAAATAATATTTGACAAAATTTATATAAAACGAAAATATCTTGTCAAATTTCTATAGAAATATAATTTTTGACAAAATTTTCTCTACAAATTAAATTTTGATACAATTTTCTATAGAAATAAAATTTTTAACACAATTTTCTATAGAAATTAAATTTTGACTAGATATTTTCTATAGAAATACAATTTAGACAACATTTTCTATAGAAATAAAATGTTAACAAAATTTTCGATAGAAATAAATATTTGAGAAAATTTTCTATAGATATGAAATGTTAACAAAATTTTGTATTTGACAAAATTTTCTTTAGAAATAAGATTTGAAAAAAAGTTTAGAATAAAAGTTTTGACAAAATTTTCTCTAGAAATAAAATTTGGACAAATTTTCTATGGAATAATAATTTTGGCCAATATTCTTCGTATAGAAATAAAATTTAAAAAAAAAATCTATAGAAATAAAATGTTGATAAATTTCTCTATAGAAAGAGCCATAAAAGGATAATAATGTAGGTAATGGGTGTAATGGCGTTTTCCGGAACAATCCATGATTGTATATCTAAGGTGGCCATAGTGTTCTGGTGTGACATTATGACGCCAGTAAGATGGTTCAATGAGAGTGTGACCCTAACATTTCTGCTAGACCGATGGATCGGGGATGGGTGAGAGGACGGAGCTGGTCGTGTAACAGGTTGGCTGATAAGTCCCCGGTCTAA